>JABUOV010000545.1:0-2500 GCA_025617405.1 Perca schrenkii
GGTGTTTAACCGTTTTCTGTTTTATCATTAGAGCAGCACCACGTTTTTCGTGCGCTAACTTCAATGTATATACACACATTATATATATATATATACATATATAATGTATATATAATGTGTGTATATATATATACATATATATATATACACATTATATATACATATACATATATATATATATATATACATATATATATAATGTGTATATATGTGTATTTATAGTACCTGGGGTCCATATATAAAGGTATATATGTATATATATGTATATATAATGTGTATATAATGTGTATATATATGTGTATATTAAGAGTACCTGGGGTCCATGTATATATATATATATATGTATATATAATGTGTATATAATGTGTATTTATAGTACCTGGGGTCCAAATATAAAGGTATATATGTATATATATGTATATATAATGTGTATATAATGTGTATTTATAGTACCTGGGGTCCATGTATATATATCTATATGTATATATAATGTGTATATATAATGTGTATATAATGTGTATTTATAGTACCTGGGGTCCATATATAAAGGTATATATGTATATATATGTATATATAATGTGTATATAATGTGTATATAATGTGTATTTATAGTACCTGGGGTCCATGTATAAAGGTATATATGTATATATATGTATATATAATGTGTATATAATGTGTATATAATGTGTATTTATAGTACCTGGGGTCCAAATATAAAGGTATATATGTATATATAATGTGTATATAATGTGTATATAATGTGTATTTATAGTACCTGGGGTCCATATATAAAGGTATATATATATATGTATATATATGTATATATAATGTGTATATATATGTATATAATGTGTATTTATAGTACCTGGGGTCCATGTATATATATATATATGTATATATAATATATATATATAATGTGTATATAATGTGTATTTATAATATAGTGTCCATATATAAAGGTATATGTATATATATATATATATATGTATATATATGTATATATATGTATATATAATGTGTAAATATAATGTGTATATAATGTGTATTTATAGTACCTGGGGTCCATGTATATATATGTATATATAATGTGTATATATAATGTGTATATAATGTGTATTTATAGTACCTGGGGTCCATATATAAAGGTATATATGTATATATATGTGTATATAATGTGTATTTATAGTACCTGGGGTCCATGTATAAAGGTATATATGTATATATATGTGTATATAATGTGTATTTATAGTACCTGGGGTCCATGTATATATATCTATATGTATATATAATGTGTATATATAATGTGTATATATAATGTGTATATAATGTGTATTTATAGTACCTGGGGTCCATGTATAAAGGTATATATGTATATATATGTATATATAATGTGTATATAATGTGTATATAATGTGTATATAATGTGTATTTATAGTACCTGGGGTCCATATATAAAGGTATATATGTATATATATGTATATATATGTATATATAATGTGTATATTAAGAGTACCTGGGGTCCATATATAAAGGTATATATGTATATATAATGTATATATATATGTATATATATACGTGTGTATATATATATACAGTACCTGGGGTCCATATATAAAGGTATATATGTATATATAATGTATACATATGTATATATGTGTATATATATGAGTACCTGGGGTCCATATACAAAGGTATATATATATATATATATATATATATATATATATATATATATATATATATATATATATATATATATATATATGTATATATATACGTGTATATATGTGTATATTAAGAGTACCTGGGGTCCATATATAAAGGTATATGTATATATATGTATATATATGTATATATATATATATATGTGTATATATGTGTATATTAAGAGTACCTGGGGTCCATATATAAAGGTATATATATATATATGTATATATATATGTATGTATATACATACATATATATATATATATATATATATATATATATATACATATGTATATATATATACATGTATATATATATACGTGTATATATGTGTATATATACGAGTACCTGGGGTCCATGCCCTGCATCAGGATCTCGTCCTGTTTACACTCCACCATGTCGTTGGTGAACATGGCGTGGAAGTAAGGGATGGAGGCCGCCAGCACGATCCGATGGGCACTGAACTTATGGTCCCCAACCTGCACACAGACACACAACACATTAACACACAGCTACAGACACACAACACACAGCTACAGACACACAACACACAGCTACAGACACACAACACACAGCTACAGACACACAACACACAGCTACAGACACACAACACATTAATACACAGCTACAGACACACAACACACAGCTACAGACACACAACACACAGCTACAGACACACAACACACAGCTACAGACACACAACACATTAACACACAGCTACAGACACACAACACACAGCTACAGACACACAACACACAGCTACAGACACACAACACATTAACACACAGCTACA
>JABUOV010000545.1:10000-24211 GCA_025617405.1 Perca schrenkii
ACAAACCGGCTTTAACGTGCAGAAAATACGTTTTGTGTATTAGCGTAAAAAGCGTCGAAGAAACATCATTACATGTCATTGTTTTTCATTTTTTGTTCTGATGACACATCTGGCAACATCACCCAGGTGTAGGCCTAACCATTGGTATATTTATATACTATATACTGTATATGTGTGTGTACATATATCAGGGTTTCCCTCCGTTATGTGTAGGTGCAGCAGAACTTCAAATAATATTGTAAAAAAAAAAACGTCAAGAAAGGCGTAAAAAAAAAGGTCAAATAAGGCGTCAAAAGTGTTGAAAAAACGTTACAAAAATACAGGCTTTAATGTTCAGAAAATAATTTTAGTGTATTAGCATAAAGAGCATCGAAAAAAACATAAAAATGTCAAAATAAAATAAACAATCAAACGCTTAAAAAAGAGTGAAGCATCAAACTAAAAAGGCGGTTTTTGAATTGTGAAACCAGTGTGTGGATATTTCCTCCCAACTTAAATTTCCCAGTATCCATCTCTCTCTCCATCCATATATCTCTCTATCTCTCTCTATGTATATCTATCATCCCAGTGAAACCAGTGTGTAGATCTGTATGTTGCAGTTTTATTCTGATTTAAACATTTCATAGTTTCAACAGTTTAAATAAAGTTTTCACTGACCTTTAATGATCGACAGATTATAGTACTGACTTTATTAAAACACCCTGAAACAGAACACACATTATTATTGTGATTATTATGATGATTACTATTATTACACATCATGTTATTAGTCTCAGCTGCCCTCTACACAGCCGGCTAGATCAATAACTGATCAATAACAGACTTTCTGCTGCTTTAATCCACCACACGCTAACACGTTAGCTCATATATTAGCATTCCTCTGTCTGTCGGTTATAGCTAGAAGGAATATCGCCATGGCAACGACAGTTACGTTCAATCTTTTAAGGGTAACTTTGAGTTGAGTTTTTTATAAACCCTATGTTCCCATGTTTCTGTGTCTCAGAGACTGAAGAACACCGTTGAAAGAGTAAGATCCATTTGTTTTTTAAAACATCCGCGAATTGCGTTCGCTAAACTCCACCAGACTCCATGTAAATAATCAGGACTTTTATCATCGTAAAACACACTTCATTCAAAGTGGACAGAAACTAAATAAAACTACCAAAAGCCGTCTTGGTTCATCTTTCCACTGTTCCAACAATCACCACTCTGGTTTGGTTGAAATAAACCCTTAATTCACCCATTTACATGTGGAGATATGCTGGCTCTATACACGCTAAAAGTCCTGATTATTTACATGGAGTCTGGTGGGCTTGGTGATGTGAGAACTGGACCAGTTTCAGAGATTGTTGTTCCCATCAGACACTCAGACACAGAAACATGGGGACTTATGGTTGAAGGTTTATAAAAAAACGGAACTGCCCTTTAAATTTAGGAAAAAGATGGCGGTAACACTTAGGTTACTCAAGGTTACCCTGGGTTAGCCTACGTTACTCTGGGTTACTCAAGGTTACCCTGGTTAGCCTAGGTTACTCTGGGTTACACTAGGATACCCTGGTTAGCCTAGGTTACTCTGGGTTACTCTAGGATACCCTGGTTAGCCTAGGTTACTCTGGGTTACTCTAGGATACCCTGGTTAGCCTAGGTTACTCTGGGTTACTCTAGGATACCCTGGTTAGCCTAGGTTACTCTGGGTTACTGTAGGATACCCTGGTTAGCCTAGGTTACTCTGGGTTACACTAGGATACCCTGGTTAGCCTAGGTTACTCTGGGTTACTCTAGGATACCCTGGTTAGCCTAGGTTACTCTGGGTTACTCTAGGATACCCTGGTTAGCCTAGGTTACTCTGGGTTACTCTAGGATACCCTGGTTAGCCTAGGTTACTCTGGGTTACTCTAGGATACCCTGGTTAGCCTAGGTTACTCTGGGTTACTCTAGGATACCCTGGTTAGCCTAGGTTACTCTGGGTTACCCTAGGTTAGTCTGGGTTACTCTAGGTTACCCTGGTTACCCTAGGTTAGCCTGACACAGTTACAACCAAGACGATGAAGACCAAATGTTCTCTCTCTCGAGTCTCTGGAAGAATACTCGCGGCTCTTTGCCCGTCATCTGATGGACCCAAGGTTCAAGTTTATTTCGTTCATACAGAAAACTTTAAAAGCAAACAAGTCTGCTTCACAACAACACAACTTTCTAACGTAGGAGAACCTTATAGAATGATTAGCTTCCCCAGACCTCCGATACGTTAGACTTGAGAGTGGAGGGGGGGGGGGGTCCCTCCAGGGATGTGATCATGTGATGCAACATCAGCCTCTTTCTGACCAAGTAGTTCCAGGACCCTAGTTATAGGACCAGTCCACTTCTAAACAGATCTACAGACTACTCTCCCCCAAAACTGGTTTCTCCATTTGCCTTCCCACTGGCCCAGTGGCCATAGGGACTATAGGAGGGGGAAGGGAGGGACGTAACCACGGCAACAGTCTTTATAGGGCCTTCATTAGACTTTAGCGCTACGATTAGGGTCGGGCATCGTTTGGATTTTAACGATTCTGATTCTGATTCTTTGAGGGGTGGAGTTGAAACTGGTCACATGCTTATTTTCAGAAATAATGTTGATACAATGGTTGTTTACTAGCCTGACCAGCCAGACCACATCCAGATGTTGGTCTGGGTCTGACCCACATCCAGATGTTGGTCTGGGTCTGACCCATCCAGATGTTGGTCTGGGTCTGACCCACATCCAGATGTTGGTCTGGGTCTGACCCACATCCAGATGTTGGTCTGGGTCTGACCCATCCAGATGTTGGTCTGGGTCTGACCCCATCCAGGTGTTGGGTCTGGGTCTGGCCCACATCCAGATGTTGGGTCTGGGAACTCCCCATTGGTCAGGGCTCAATCCGAGGGGCGGGATCAACGGTTGTCTTTCAGATTCCCTCTGCTCCAATAGGATAGCGCTCCAACCAATCAGAGCAAGGCTAGCTGATAGATTAAACTTTAAACTCTGAACACATCTTCCTTTTTTAAGAATGACTTCAGAGCCGTTCTTTGTTCTTTTCTCAAAGAAAAGCTGAACTCCAAGTCTTCAGAAGACCTCTGTTCACCAGCAGCAGCAGCAGCCATAAGCCCCGCCCACCGGCTCTATACACCATGTGATTGGCCCAGCCAGAGTTTGGTTTTTCCAGCTCGTAAGTCAACGGAGAGTTACTAGACTGACCCTGGCTGCAGATTACATGTGCTGCCTCTAGGGGGGTAATGTAATCATTAGTTTTCTTGATTTGGTCAATTCTAGGATGACTTTGGAACTTTTTTGCTGACTTTTCAGAGCTTTATGTGGACCAAACTGTAAGAGAGAAGACTATATGAGGCATACAATCATTGAGTCAAAGATAATTGACTTTTTCGATAAAATAAAAGCATGTCAATAAACTCTACATGTCTGGCCCTTGGTGCGATTCTCTTTTTCCAGTGTGGCCCTCTGGGAAATTGAGTTTGACCCCCCTGCTCTAAACGATTCCAATAAAGAAACGATTCTACTGGAACTGTAATTTCTGAACTCTCGATGCCCAACCCTATCTACTATAAAGAATAAATGGAGTTTGAACAGTGGTGTTTAAAGGCTGGAGAACAGAGAAACCCAGCAGACGAAGGCTCCAGCGTGATATGATCCTAATTAATATGATAGAAGAAGAGCAGAGAGAGTAGGCAAACCAAACGACAGGTAAGTTTAACTAGCATTAACAATCAGCTGGTTGAATGCGTGATGTTTGTCTTATGAGTTAGCATACGTAGGCCAATTTAATAATCCCCAAATTGGTCGCAACAGGAGAAACAAAAGTATGTTCTAGGAACGTTATAGGGCTGGGCCATATGGAGAAAATCAAATATATATATATATTTTTGACCAAATACCTCGATATCGATACCACAACGATATTACTGTAGTGTTGACTATCGGTGCTTTCACACAATATTTACACACTGAGATTTTAGATGAATAATCATCAGTAATGTTGATATAATGACTACGTGGGTAAAGGTGAATAATAGAACAGTTACAGTCTGATAAGTTCATCACTTTACTGTAATACAGCCTTTAGAACCAGGAACAGACAACACTTAAAGGGATATGCCACCAACGCATTGTTTGTGCATGCATCGTTTTAGTCCGGTGCAACACCGGCAGCACTGCTGCTAGTTAGCTTAGCTTAGTGAATGGAATCCTATGTTGCCGGTTAGCATGTTGTGAGTAAAAGTGAGCCAACAAAAGACACAAAAACAACCTCATTACTTGCACTGAGACAACAAATGTGTTGGCCCCCCTATCTACAGCCAGGGGAGACCGTGATAAGAACTATTTCTACAAACGGTGGAATATCCCTTTAAGATACAGTACAGGCCAAAAGTTTAGACACACCTTCTCATTCAATGTGTTTCCTTTTTATTTTCATGACTGTTTACATTGTAGATTCTCACTGAAGGCATCAAAACTATGAATGAACACATATGGAATTATGTACTTAACAAGAAAGTGTGAAATAACTGAAAACATGTCTTATATTTTAGATTCTTCAAAGTAGCCACCCTTTGCTTTTTTATTAATAAGGGAAATAATTCCACTAATGAACCCTGACAAAGCACACCTGTGAAGGTAAAAACCATTTCAGGTGACTACCTCATGAAGCTCATTGAGAGAACACCAAGGGTTTGCAGAGTTATCAAAAAAAGCAAAGGGTGGCTACTTTGAAGAATCTAAAATATAAGACATGTTTTCAGTTATTTCACACTTTTTTGTTAAGTACATAATTCCATATGTGTTCATTCATAGTTTTGATGCCTTCAGTGAGAATCTACAATGTAAATAGTCATGAAAAATAAAAAGGAAACGCATTGAATGAGAAGGTGGGTCCAAACTTTTGGCCTGGACTGTATATTACAATATCCAAAATCCATATCATATCACGATGTTGACATGATATGGATATATATTGCCCAGCTCTAGAACATTAAGTTGTGGGCGCTGCAGACAGCCCAGTGGTCAGAAAGAGGCTGGAGATCAGATAGAGTGGTGGGGGGGGACGCAGACATCAAACAGGAAGCGTGAGATCTTTTTAGGCTGAAGAGGAAATGTTCTCTGAGATCCTGGTCTTCTCCAGACAGACTCTCCGTCAGATTAGGGTTCTTCAGAAAGGCATCCCCCCCGAGATCTGGCGGGCCACCTGCTCATCTGGCGTCTCTGGCGTCTCTGGCTTGTCCTTCCTCTCGCGGTTCCAGTCCTTCAGTCCCTCGGGCAGCGTCGTGTCCTCGTCCATTCCTCCCGTCCCCTCCACGAACTCCTCGTACGTCGACTTCTCGGCGAACGGACGCTTGCCCAGCAGCTCCACCATGTCGCTTTTATCCAGGACCTCTTTCTCCAGCAGCCGCAGCGCCACCTGCAGGACAGAGACAGAGACAACAGGACACAGAGACAACGAGACACAGTTACAGCTCTACAGGAACCCCTAACACCCGCAGGACGGAGACAGAGACAACAGGACACAGTTACAGCTCTACAGGACAGAGACAGAGACAACAGGACACAGTTACAGCTCTACAGGACAGAGACAGAGACAACAGGACACAGAGACAACGAGACACAGTCAGAACTCTACAGGAACCCCTAACCCCTGCAGGACAGAGACAGAGACAACAGGACACAGAGACAACTCTACAGGACGGAGACACAGACAACAGGACACAGAGACAACTCTACAGGATGGAGACAGAGACAACAGGACACAGAGACAACTCTACAGGACGGAGACACAGACAACAGGACACAGAGACAACTCTACAGGACGGAGACACAGACAACAGGACACAGAGACAACTCTACAGGACGGAGACACAGACAACAGGACACAGAGACAACTCTACAGGATGGAGACAGAGACAACAGGACACAGAGACAACTCTACAGGATGGAGACAGAGACAACAGGACACAGAGACAGCTCTACAGGACGGAGACAGAGACAACAGGACACAGACACAGCTCTACAGGATGGAGACAGAGACAACAGGACACAGAGACAGCTCTACAGGACGGAGACAGAGACAACAGGACACAGACACAGCTCTACAGGATGGAGACAGAGACAACAGGACACAGAGACAACTCTACAGGAACCCTAACACCTGCAGGACAGAGACACTAGGGCTGTGCTCGACTGAAGATCTTCTTAGTCGATAACCCTCATTCAGTCGTACCGACTAATCGATTAGTTGATTTAATCGACAGATCTGTAAATCTGAGTTTCTCCACTAAGAGTCATGTAAAAGCACCACTTTAATTCTTGTGTTTACCAGAGATGTGCTCGTACGTTTCTTGGAAATAAGTCATTCAGCATGAAAACAGCATCAGACATGACTAATGGACTAAAGACATCTAAGTTGACTAAGACCAAAACCAACGATTAGTCGACTAATCCACTAAGAGGAGCAGCCCTAGAAATAATCGATTATGAGCCGGTCGATTATCGATGCAGCATCGTCCATGTCTACGATTCCATGCATCGTAGGGCTGTCCTCGACTAAAGAACTTCTTAGTCCACTAAAATTTATAGGATTTAGTCGACTAATGGATTAGTTGATTTAATTGACAGAGCTGTGCTCTTTGAGAGGTGGTTAAGACTAGAAAAGCACAATATAAATGTAGTTAATTAACCATCTGTAAAACTGAGTTTCTCCACAATTAATCCTGCAAAAGCACCACTTTAAATCTTGTGTTTACCAGAAATGTGCTCAGAAGTTTCTTGGAAATGAGTAATTAAGTATGAATAAGCATAAAAAATGACTAATGGACTAAATAAATCTTAGTCAACTAAGACCAAAACGAGCGATTAGTCCACTAATCCACTAAGAGGTGGCAGCCCTACTTGTTTCCTTCACTAGCTTCCTTTCCTCGCGTCTCTTCTCTTTTTAAATGGAGTCTGGTGTGTTTAGCGCTAGCTACTCCATAGCTGTTTTTTCTGGTAAATATAAGGTATTAAATAAGTTTTATGATGGTATATCTCTAAAAGGTTAAGGCACTTAACACTTCACCGTTAAAACAACACTGTATGTATTTAAAATTTAAGCAAAACTGGGGTATTATAATTTATATATATTGTATTGGTAAGGCTTGCATCGCTATAACCCACCAGACCCCATGTAAATAAACAATCATTTTAGCATCGTAACCCACCAGACCCCATGTAAATAAACAATCATTTTAGCATCGTAACCCACCAGACCCCATGTAAATAAACAATCATTTTAGCATCGTAACCCACCAGACCCCATGTAAATAAACAATCATTTTAGCATCGTAACCCACCAGACCCCATGTAAATAAACAATCATTTTAGCATCGTAACTCACCAGACCCCATGTAAATAAACAATCATTTTAGCATCGTAACCCACCAGACCCCATGTAAATAAACAATCATTTTAGCATCGTAACCCACCAGACCCCATGTAAATAAACAATCATTTTAGCATTGTAACCCACCAGACCCCATGTAAATAATCAGTACTTTAAGCATCTTAAATTCATCAGACTTGTATTAGTATTCTCTCTCGCTCTCTCTCTGTGACAGTGTGACATATGTATCTACTTAGCTAGTGTTATTCAGATGTGCACCAGGTAGGAGGCACACTGTCAAAATTTCTTCCGGAATTTTCTGGACGCATCCATTGTTTGGTGGATTTGTCCAGTTGTCCTGAGCGTACCTTCTGGACCTCGGCCTTGTGCTGGCTCAGCAGCCGGTGGGTCCTCTGGTGGGCCTCGGTGATCAGGACCCGGACCTCGGTGTCGATGAGGCACGCCGTGGCCTCGCTGTACGGCTTCTCCAGAACCATCTCACCCTGCCGAGGCATGTCGAAGGACACCTGACCCACCTTAGCATTCATCCCAAACTGGACAATCTGGAGACACACAGAGACACAGAGAGACACAAAGAGAGACACACACAGAGAGAGACACACACAAACAGAGAGACAGACACAGAGAGAGACAGACACACAGAGAGACAGACACACACAAACAGAGAGACAGACACAAAGAGAGACAGACACAGAGAGAGAGACAGACACAGAGAGAGAGACAGACAAAGAGAGACAGACACAGAGAGAGACAGACACAAAGAGAGACAGACACAGAGAGAGAGACAGACAAAGAGAGACAGACACAGAGAGAGACAGACACACAGAGAGACAGACACACACAAACAGAGAGACAGACACAAAGAGAGACAGACACAGAGAGAGAGACAGACACAGAGACAGACAAAGAGAGACAGACACAGAGAGAGACAGACACAAAGAGAGACAGACACAGAGAGAGAGACAGACAAAGAGAGACAGACACAGAGAGAGAGACAGACACAAAGAGAGACAGACACAGAGAGAGAGACAGGCAGAGAGAGAGAGACAGACACAAAGAGAGACAGACACAGAGAGAGAGACAGACAGAGAGACACACACACAGACAGAGAGACACACACAGATATAATAAAGTATATCTTATCTTATAATAGAGGTGTTATGAAGGTGTAATAGAGGAGTTATGAAGGTGTAATAGATGGTGTTATGAAGGTGTAATAGATGGTGTTATGAAGGTGTAATAGATGGTGTTATGAAGGTGTAATAGATGGTGTTATGAAGGTGTGTTATGAAGGTGTAATAGAGGTGTTATGAAGGTGTAATAGAGGTGTTATGAAGGTGTAATAGATGTGTTATGAAGGTGTAATAGATGTGTTATGAAGATGTAATAGATGTGTTATGAAGATGTAATAGAGGAGTTATGAAGGTGTAATAGATGGTGTTATGAAGGTGTGTTATGAAGGTGTAATAGAGGTGTTATGAAGGTGTAATAGAGGTGTTATGAAGGTGTAATAGAGGTGTTATGAAGGTGTAATAGATGGTGTTATGAAGGTGTAATAGAGTTGTTATGAAGGTGTAATAGAGGTGTTATGAAGGTGTAATAGAGGTGTTATGAAGGTGTAATAGATGGTGTTATGAAGGTGTAATAGAGGTGTTATGAAGGTGTAATAGAGGTGTTATGAAGGTGTAATAGAGGTGCTATGAAGGTGTAACAGAGGTGTTATGGAGGTGTACTAGATGGTGTTATGAAGGTGTAATAGATGTGTTATGAAGGTGTAATAGATGTGTTACGAAAGTGTAATAGATCTGTTATGAAGGTAGCTGTGCGTAGGCGCTTAGAGGTGTAATAGATGGTGTTATGAAGGTGTAACAGAGGTGTTATGAAGGTGTACTAGATGGTGTAATAGAGGTGTTATGAAGGTGTAACAGAGGTGTTATGGAGGTGTACTAGATGGTGTTATGAAGGTGTAATAGATGTGTTATGAAGGTGTAATAGAGGTGTTGTGAAGGTGTAATAGAGGTGTTATGAAGGTGTAATAGATGTGTAATGAAGGTGTAATAGATGGTGTTGTGAAGGTGTAATAGAGGTGTTGTGAAGGTGTAATAGAGGTGTTATGAAGGTGTAATAGAGGTGTTGTGAAGGTGTAATAGAGGTGTTGTGAAGGTGTAATAGAGGTGTTATGAACGTGTAATAGACATGTTATGAAGGTGTAATAGATGGTGTTATGAAGGTGTAATAGATGGTGTTATGACGGTACCTGTCTGTAGGTGCTTTGAGGTGTAATAGATGGTGTTATGAAGGTGTAATAGATGGTGTTTTGAAGGTGTACTAGATGTGTTATGAAGGTGTAATAGATGTGTAATGAAGGTGTAATAGATGGTGTTATGAAGGTGTAATAGATGGTGTTATGAAGGTGTAATAAGGTGTAATAGATGGTGTAATAAGGTGTAATAGATGGTGTTATGAAGGTGTAATAGAGGTGTTATGAAGGTGTAATAGATGTGCTATGAAGGTGTAATAGATGGTGTTATGAAGGTGTAATAAGGTGTAATAGATGGTGTAATAGATGGTGTTATGAAGGTGTAATAGAGGTGTCATAAAGGTGTAATAGATGTGTTATGAAGGTGTAATAGATGTGTTATGAAGGTGTAATAGAGGAGTTATGAAGGTGTAATAGATGTGTTATGAAGGTGTAATAGATGGTGTTATGAAGGTGTAATAGATGTGTTTTGAAGGTGTAATAGATGTGTTATGAAGGTGTAGTAGAGGTGTTATGAAGGTGTAATAGAGGTGTTATGAAGGTGTAATAGAGGTGTTATGAAGGTGTAATAGAGGTGTAATGAAGGTGTAATAGAGGTGTTATGAAGGTGTAATAGAGGTGTTATGAAGGTACCTGAGCGTAGGCGCTCTGAAGTGTAATAGAGGTGTTCTTAAGGTGTAATCGAGGTGTTATGAAGGTGTAATAGAGGTGTAATGAAGGTGTAATAGAGGTGTTATGAAGGTGTAATAGAGGTGTTATGAAGGTACCTGAGCGTAGGCGCTCTGAGGTGTAATAGATGTGTTATGAAGGTGTAATCGAGGTGTTATGAAGGTGTAATCGAGGTGTAATGAAGGTGTAATCGAGGTGTTATGAAGGTGTAATAGAGGTGTTATGAAGGTGTAATAGATGGTGTTATGAAGGTGTAATAGAGGTGTTATGAAGGTGTAATAGAGGTGTTATGAAGGTGTAATAGAGGTGTAATGAAGGTGTAATAGAGGTGTTATGAAGGTGTAATAGAGGTGTTATGAAGGTGTAATAGAGGTGTTATGAAGGTGTAATAGAGGTGTTATGAAGGTACCTGAGCGTAGGCGCTCTGAGGTGTAATAGAGGTGTTATGAAGGTGTAATCGAGGTGTTATGAAGGTGTAATAGAGGTGTAATGAAGGTGTAATAGAGGTCTTATGAAGGTGTAATAGAGGTGTTATGAAGGAACCTGAGCGTAGGCGCTCTGAGGTGTAATAGATGTGTTATGAAGGTGTAATAGAGGTGTTATAAAGGTGTAATCGAGGTGTAATGAAGGTGTAATAGAGGTGTTATGAAGGTGTAATAGAGGTGTTATGAAGGTGTAATAGATGGTGTAATGAAGGTGTAATAGAGGTGTTATGAAGGTGTAATAGAGGTGTTATTAAGGTGTAATAGATGGTGTAATGAAGGTGTAATAGAGGTGTTATGAAGGTGTAATAGAGGTGTTATGAAGGTGTAATAGAGGTGTTATGAAGGTGTAATAGATGTGTTATGAAGATGTAATAGATGTGTTATGAAGATGTAATAGAGGAGTTATGAAGGTGTAATAGATGGTGTTATGAAGGTGTGTTATGAAGGTGTAATAGAGGTGTTATGAAGGTGTAATAGAGGTGTTATGAAGGTGTAATAGAGGTGTTATGAAGGTGTAATAGAGGTGTGATGAAGGTGTAATAGATGTGTGATGAAGGTGTAATAGAGGTGTTATGAAGGTGTAATAGATGGTGTTATGAAGGTGTAACAGAGGTGTTATGGAGGTGTAATAGAGGTGTAATGAAGGTGTAATAGAGGTGTTATGAAGGTACCTGAGCGTAGGCGCTCTGAGTGACTTTGCGCAGGTCATCCTGAGCCCCCGTGGTGATGCGTCCGAAGAAGAGCTCCTCGGCCACGCGGCCCCCCAGGGTCATACACATCCGGTCCAGCAGCTGCTCGGCCGTGTACAGGAACTGCTCCCGGGGCAGATACTGGGCATAGCCCAGACCCTTCCCCCGCGGGATGATGGACACCTGAGAGACACACACACACACACACACACACACACACACAGATATACACACACACACACACACACACAGATATACACAGACACACACACACACATACACAGAACATTAGGGCACAATATTATACACCTGCACACACAGAGAGACACACACACACACACACACACAGATATACAGTATATATATACACACACAGAGACACACACACACACACACAGAACATTAGGTCACAATATTATACACCTGCTCACACACACACACACACACACACACACACACACACACACACACACATACAGAGCACACACACACACACACACACACACACACACACACATATACAGAGACACACACACACACACACACACATATACAGAGACACACACACACACACACACACACACACACACACACACAGACAGATATATACACACACACACACATACACAGAACATTAGGGCACAATATTATACACCTGCACACACAGATACACACACACACACACACACATATAGACAGAGACACACACACACACACACACACACACACACAGAGACAGACACACACACATATACAGAGACACACACACACACACACAGATATACACAGATACACACACACACACACACACACACACATATAGACAGAGACACACACACACACACACACACACACACAGAGACAGACACACACACACACACACACACAGATATACAGTATATGTACACACACACACAAGAGACACACACATACACACACACACACACAGAACATTAGGTCACAATATTATACACCTGCTCACACACACACACACACACACATATACAGAGACACACACACACACACACACACAGACACACACAGATATACAGTATATATACACACATATACACACACATATACACACACACAGAAGAAGTCAGTCTGGAGCCCTGCAGTCACATTCAGAGGTCCATTAAAACCTTCCACCTCTTTTGCCTGATTTTCGTCTATTTCTCGTCCCCGAAGGGAAAACCTTCTAACAGAAGAACTGTAAGGCCAGAATGCATGGATGAGGCTTCATTTGAAACCTAACTTCTTCTACTTTATGGACATGTGCTTGATTAGCATCTGATTAAAACACAACATACACTACAGCAGTTCAAACATGGCTCAAAATAGTTATTTTGGTCCCGTCTAAAAAGACGTAATTTTTGAAAACCTAACCTTTCCAAAACTTCTCCCAAACCTCTCAGAAATTTCTCCAAAACTTCTCCAAAACTTCTCCAAAACTTCTCCAAAACCAAAACCTCTCCAAAACCAAAACTTCTCCAAAACTTCTCCAAAACCTCTCCAAAACTTCTCCAAAACCTCTCCAAAACTTCTCCAAAACTTCTCCAAAACTTCTCCAAAACCTCTCCGAAACTTCTCCAAAACTTCTCCAAAACTTCTCCAAAACTTCTCCAAAACTTCTCCGAAACTTCTCCAAAACTTCTCCAAAACTTCTCCAAAACTTCTCCGAAACCTCTCCAAAACTTCTCCGAAACCTCTCCAAAACTTCTCCGAAACTTCTCCAAAACTTCTCCAAAACTTCTCCAAAACTTCTCCAAAACCTCTCCGAAACTTCTCCAAAACTTCTCCAAAACTTCCAAAACTTCTCCAAAACTTCTCCAAAACCTCTCCGAAACTTCTCCAAAACTTCTCCAAAACCTCTCCAAAACTTCTCCAAAACTTCTCCAAAACTTCTCCAAAACTTCTCCAAAACCTCTCCGAAACTTCTCCAAAACTTCTCCAAAACCTTTCCAAAACTTCTCCAAAACTTCTCCAAAACTTCTCCAAAACTTCTCCAAAACCTCTCCAAAACCTCTCCAAAACTTCTCCAAAACTTCTCCAAAACCTCTCCGAAACTTCTCCAAAACTTCTCCAAAACTTCTCCAAAACCTCTCCAAAACTTCTCCAAAACTTCTCCAAAACTTCTCCAAAACTTCTCCAAAACTTCTCCAAAACTTCTCCAAAACCTCTCCAAAACTTCTCCAAAACCTCTCCAAAACTTCTCCAAAACTTCTCCAAAACCTCTCCAAAACCTCTCCGAAACTTCTCCAAAACCTCTCCAAAAATTCCGAAACTTCTCCAAGACTTCTCCGAAACCTCTCCGAAACCTCTGTGAAACCTCTCCGAAATTTCTCCAAAACTTCTCCAAAACCCCTCCGAAATTTCTCCAAAACCTCTCCAAAACCTCTCCAAAACCTCTCCAAAACCTCTCCAAAACCTCTCCGAAAACCTCTCCAAAACCTCTCCAAAACCTCTCCGAAACCTCTCCAAAACCTCTCCAAAACCAAAACCTCTCCAAAACCTCTCCAAAACCTCTCCAAAACCTCTCCAAAACCTCTCCAAAACCTCTCCAAAACTTCTCCAAAACCTCTCCAAAACCTCTCCAAAACCTCTCCGAAACTTCTCCAAAACCTCTCCAAAACTTCTCCAAAACCTCTCCAAAAATCTCCGAAACTTCTCCAAAACTTCTCCGAAAACCTCTCCGAAAACCTCTC
>JABUOV010000546.1:0-24072 GCA_025617405.1 Perca schrenkii
GTAATATGATCGTAAGATGTTGGAAATTTGGCCATGCAGTTGTGTCATTGTAGTTTGTAATAATTTTGCTCACTTTCAGAGTTATTTCCGGCGCATTACAGGCAACGTTCAACCACAGGATGACACCGTGTGTCTCTCAGCTGTTGACATGTCATCTGTGGTGTCAGCTGAGGACGACAATGACAACATAGCATCCTCTCCCTTTGAGCAAATCACTGGTGTTGTGTTGGACCATATTTATTTAGCAACAAGCTTTGGGTGCCTAACTGAGAACACACTTGTTTACCTTGCAGGATTTGTAGTTAGGCAAGTCATGAGAAAACTTGCATGCAATGAAAGTTGTAGTAGTTTGGTAGCTTCAACCATACCATCTTTTGGCAAGAAACAACAGAGGCCTAGTGATACCAAGTCAAGGTACCGTTAAGGTGATTCGCTCGGTTGAGCACTGCATCCGAAGGGCCTCTAACATCAACTCAGCAGGCGGTCAGTGCCCAGTGTCTCTGTTAAACAGAGTTATGAAAGCATAAGTAGGGTCTGAGGAAATATTTGGTCTTCGTGATCACATTGTTGAGACTAGGGATGCACCGAACCCAGATTTTTGGTGTTCTGCCGAATACCGAACCTACTGGTTAAGATTCTGCCGAACCCCGAACCGAACCGAACCCTACTCCCATTCTTAACACAGTAAACACATTAATGAAGTAAACAAAGTCAACAGCAGTGCATTTTTCTTTGTATTTTAAGTTTAAAAAATAAAAAAGAATAGGCAACATTATGCCTGGCACACAAGTGGGAAAAACTATTTTTGACAAAGCCTATGTTTACCCTATCTCAAGATCCAAGCAACATCCAAAATATTAGCCTTTTAGATTTATAATCCCATAAAGTAGGCTACCCCCACGCTCTATTCACATCGTAGGAAAGTGCATCGCTATCGCCAGATGAGTGACAATTTAGTTTTGCAAACTTTCGCTTACCAGTGTGTGATGAAGACATGTTGGGTGGGTGGAATTAGAAAGCTACCGTTAGCTAACGAGCAGCAGCCGGCCGTACGGTCGCTCCGCTCCCGCTGTAGGAAGACTCATTTACCGAGAGAACAGCTGACAGCCTGGGAGAGGCTCGGTCTGGTTAACACCAGTTTTTAGCTGTGACTGTCCTTCCTTTGCTGTACCTGAAGTTGCTGCATTTTGGCTGCTGTCTGGAGATTCCTTCATGCACAACTCATATTCTTTTGGATGTTTCATACGCAAATGTCTTAGCAGCGGCGGTGTTGTGTATAGTTTAGGGTCCTCGTCACCACGAGACAAATCGGCATTGCAAATTGAATGTAGCTCAACTTGAATGGCCTTTTGACTGAAAGTACTGCCAAACAACAACTTTTTCTGCTCACAAGTTCCATTTTCACTTTCTCACAGCTTACTGCCGTTGATAGGTTGCGACTGCATTCCGTCTAGCTACGTCATTACGTCGACCACGTCTACAAAGAGTAGTGAAGTAACAAGATGGTTCAGTCCAAGATAGCGGAGCTGCAGCTCTGTCATGGGTGCGTGTCAGTTTTGTTTGCAATGGAACGTTCTATTGAGTTTCACCTCTTGTTACTTCTATACTCTTTGGCAAGAGCAGAAACTCAACACAACGTTTGTCTCTTTTTCTCGAGTTTCGCCTCTCGTTACTTCTCTTTGGTACCGTTCGGTTCGGTCGAAAAAAATTCTGACGTTCGGCAGTACCCGAACTCCGTCAAAAAGCCCAAAGTTCGGCCGAATTCCGAACCGAACGCTGGTTTTGGTGCATCCCTAGTTGAGACTCAAAATGGCATAGACAACCACCACTTGATTTTGGTGGTTGTCTGTACCTTTCATAAGTTGAGACAACCCCATGTGGCAAAGGTTTATACTCTGCAACTGCAAAAGTCTAAGGAAGAAACTGTGTAAGGTAGTGTTGTTGCAGGGATACTAAACACGTTGGTTAACCGTGTTATATACTGTAATCATTTATGAGGCTGTAATAAATATGAAATGTTTTGATATCAGTGAAAATATCAGAAAAAAACGAGTCCTTGTTTTTGTCTTGTAATATATCCATTTTACGCTGGGTAGCTCTTACGTCACATTGTATTGCAGGCTTGCTGATGTACAAAGTAAACCAATACAATTCAAATGTTTAAATTAATTAACATGTATTTTCAAATACAGATAGTCACACCATTGTAGCCCAGGTTGCTCTTCTGCTACCTTTGTTATAGGCAAGGGAGCAGAAGAGCAACCTGGAAGATAAAGAGTCCTACCGTAGGAAATTAGAGCAAAGGATTGCTGAGCTGGAGAGGGAGAACTGTCGATAGCAAAAAAAACGAGCCAAATCGGTGCTAGCAACTCGGCGGGGAGGAAGTAGGAGGCCTGCTAGCCCGGCTAAGGAAACTACCACACAAATCGCGACTGCAGAGACTCCTATTCACCAACGCCAGATGGATCGCACACAAAATGGATATATGCTACAAATACACATGGAACTGCTGCGTGATGATTATTACCGAAGCCGGGCTGAACACACTCACTCATCCCAGACGGCAGCTAGCAGCTAACAGGGTAGGTGGATTTAAACAATGGCTAAGTTGCTAAATGCATCTTGTTGTCATATAAGTGCCCTGTTCATGTTGCACAGACATTTTAATTGCATTTTGTGTCTGTTAAGAGGCACAAAGGCACTCTTTACCTTATGCCCCCGTAACTGCCGTTTTAGCTGAGTGGGAGCTCTCGGCATTAGCTGCAGCAGCTCCGTGTTGCTAGCACCGATTCGTTTTTTTTGCTATCAACAGTACTCATATACATATAGCGATCAAGATTAACGTAAAAATTGCCCGGAGTTCTCCTTTAAGCCCTATGGCAATGTCTGTCTGTCAATCAGTCAGTCCACTACCCCAATACGCAAATATTCCAACAACTATGGATAGGTTGAATCCTAGTGACTTTTGTTGATTTCTTGCCTTTTCTCTGTTTAAAAAAAGTCTGTAACTACATGTCTCCCTGGGATGATTTCAAGGCTTATTTCTCAGCCAGCAATGAACACAGTATGTTGGGAAATTTGTTTACATTTGCTGTTTCTTTATGTCATATTAATGTTTTTGTTATTAATATTCTGTTTATTTCGAAAACACACTTCATTTATTTGGATGTGTTGAATATGGGTTGTATGAGCTACTTCTTCATAGTCAATATTTTTAGATGGACCTATTTTTAGGTGTGTAAACTTCGTTTAGCTGCTGCCCCCGTCCACAGCAGGACATTTCATTAACTTCTGTGCCAATATTCCTGCCTCCTTCTCCAAACTCATCCACTGGAGCTAACACACTGACTATGTAGCTGTAAGTACATCATACAGCCACAATTTAAAATATCTGAACTATCCTTTAAAGCCCATGTTGCAGGTTAACCACCACTGTTGATTAATGGGTACATATAACACTCAATATACTGTATGTATATCATTGTTAAAAATGTCTCCAAATAGTGTTAAAGGCCAGTTTTTGTCGTTTTTGGTATTAGTGCTTTTTTTTAAAAGCAATTCAGTGATGACGTCACATTGGGGAGACGTGCATCAGCCTAGTACTAGAACGATGGTGACTGTAGGTGTTTCTCAATGTCAAGGAAGGATCCTTCGAAGCCAGAATTTGGAGGATGCTACGTCATCGACGTCCGTCGAAGGACCGTTCCAATGTCGAGGATCCTCCGAATCCCACCAAGGACTGAGTCCTTCGTTCGGAGAAATCCCCATAGACGGCAAATGATGCATATGTGTATCCTTCGCGCTCCCATATCACCCACAATCCTTTGCGCGCGGGTTTGCCGGCTTGTTTAAAAAAATTAAATGGCGGGAGTTGGAGCGGTATCGCTGACGGCGAAATAATCATTTAAATGTAAGTATCTTTAGTGTTTG
Organism: Perca schrenkii; assembly: GCA_025617405.1. Classification (NCBI taxonomy): domain Eukaryota; kingdom Metazoa; phylum Chordata; class Actinopteri; order Perciformes; family Percidae; genus Perca; species Perca schrenkii. The sequence continues at coordinate 3,931 of JABUOV010000546.1, forward strand.
CCGTACATGTGTTATCACCGTTAATGTTTTAAATCAATGTAAAGCTTAACGCTTTAATGCTGGTACGGATTGCTATAGTAATTAGGTAGATACACCCAAGCTAACGTTAAGCTAACTGAACCTATCATTAACATTAGGCTGTTAGCTAGCTAGCGGTCTTTTTGTGCCATTTGTGTTTTTAAAGTTTAATGTCCGGTGGCATTTTCATCTCTTTTATATGTTGTTACTCTATATGCGTAACGTTAGCGGAGATTTAGAAATGTGTGTGTTTACCAGTTGTAGCTGCAGGGTGGTAGGTAACGCTGCACCTTATTTACTTCACTATCAACGTTACATGAAGGCTAAAATGTATGAGTAACTTACCATGTAAAAAGTATAACGTTCAATATAACGTTACGTTATAGCATTCATACAGTGTTGGGAAGGATACTTTCAAAACGTATTTCGTTACAGAATACAGAATACATGCCCACAAATGTAATTTGTAACGTATTCCGTTACGTTACTCAATCTGAGTAACGTATTCTGAATACTTGGATTACTTCAGGATTACTTCCACATTGAATTGCGTTTTATAAGTGTAGGAATGCGACCATCCCATCCAGCTTACTAAACAGGCATATTATGGTGTGTTCTTTTTATTCCAACTAGCTGAATGTGTACCTGAACAAGCAGATTATTGTATTGGTAGTCCCGAACTGCATACTATAACAATCTAACCGCGGTCTGAGCTACCACAAGCTAATTTTAGCTAACGTTAGCTAGCATGTCAAACGGGGCTGTCAGTCTTTAAACGGCTCTGGAGCTAGTAAATCAGCACCTAGGAGAATGGAAAGTCCCACGTCAATGTTAAAATAGCAAGGTGACCAGTAAAACTACAGCAGACGACTACCCTTGGCTAATTAAAAAAATAACTTACTTTAAGATGCTTCTTCAGGTTGGAGGTGGAGTAATTTGGACGCTAAAAGGAGGTTGGTTGCTGGCAAGCAGAGGCTGCACTGCACATTTATATTTCAATCTCCCTGTTCGTTCTTTAATGTGAAATGCTGTTTGAATTTCCAAGATAGAAACTTATTCCTGCCCTGGCTCTGTCGTGCCGGTTCTGACTCCATTGTGACTGATCACGGGGCAAATATTTTCGATTTCATATGGGGCTTCTGGAAAATGCGATAGAGTTGCCTTAATTTATTCAGAGTGAATAAACTTGTGAAACAGAGAAGTATCGTCATGTAATCCATTGATTTTAACAATGTAACTGTATTCTAAATACCAACTATTTAAATTGTAACTGTAACGGAATACAGTTACTCATAATTAGTATTCTGAATACGTAACGCCGTTACATGTATTCCGTTACTCCCCAACACTGCATTCATAATGGTAAACTTATTTTTCTTGTTTGCTGTCTTTTAACATGGACAAACGGAGGCTGTCACTGAGGATGGGAAAGCAAAAGACAAGCAGGGAGACAAGAGGCCAAAGAGAGATGAATAGCTTGATTATTTGCTAAAGCCTATTAGAGATTGGCATTCTGAAAATAAATGCATTAAATTAACTGGTTTGTCTGTGTCATTACGTTTTTGGGTGTGTATATAATATAAACTGTTTTTCAATGTCTATTTCTAACTGAATAATTATATTCAGATGGTACCTGTTTCAATAACTTGTAAGGTATAGAAGCTCTAAAAAGACATTAACGAAACGTGTATCTTTTATTATAACATTTATTCAAACATTACTATATACTGTACACAATATTCAACATGAAGCGACGACCAGACTCAGCTGCTGATGATGGTGGTTCCAGACTGCAGACAAAAGGAGAAAGCTTTAGGTTAGTCCAGTAGTTATACAACCTGTCCTGGTAAGATTAGAATTGTATCACAAATATATGTAAGCATACTGTAACATTAAGGTACTTAATGTAACTGTGTAGTGGTGTAGTGGTCTTCATCATGGTCTTAACTGACAACTGTTGACCATTTAACACACTTTTAATGGTGTTGTTATTATGACTTTTCATATATTGGTTGTAGCTTTGTAGCTTGTGTGTCTATAGTACTATTTAACCTTTCTCACTTGCAGTTTACTGCATATCATACTGCCTGTGGTAGGTCATTAGCTGGTAGTGTTTACCTTGTAGTTGCTGATCATATTTTGCACTGTATTTGTTTGAAAGCTATAAGCTACTGGACAATGAGCTAATGTTACATGCAGTAAACAACTACTGTAAGCTTAATGTAATTAAGATTAATTAATGCAATTCTCCTTACCAGTTAAGTGTTATGACAACTACAAACATGAACTCCCACAAATTTTTTATTTTATTGACATGGGATAAATAAGAGAAAACGACCATTGCTTACATTAAAGCCTATCAGTGTTGGTAACATTACCATTCTCCTCCTGCAAGCAGACTGACAATGATTCACCTTCTCAACAAAAAAATTGAACTTCACAGTTCCACATCCATTTCGCATTGACATTTCGTCCAGTGTTTTGAAATGCAGCGCGGAAGTGAAGGCGGCAAAACATTTTCAATGACGCAAGCACGCAACGACGTGCTCTTGCTAGCCTGTTCCAATGTACATGCTCTCCGAATGCCTGGCCTAGCCTCTGAAGGATAGTCCTACCAAGGAAGGATCCTTGACATTGAGAAACGGCTTGTGTATCAGCCTAGTACTAGAACTATGTTTACTGACTGGGATGAGGAAGAGGTGTTTTTACTGTCAGTGAATAGCACCAAGTGAAAGTCAGTGTTTTCTTTATATCTAGTGACAGTGATCATGTCGTTAGTTCAGATAAGTACCGGTAAACTTATCTAGATCTAGAAAATAGAAGGCATCATGCTAGCTATGGGCTAATGTGGCGGCACAAGAGCGGACAAAACCAAACACCGACAACGCCACCCTGGGAATTTCACCCAGAGAATGATATCACTTACTAATGAATGATTTTACTTCCAATTGCAAGATTATTGATATATTTAAGGTCACACAGGTCAGTATACAAAGGCACCAAAAACGAGGTTCAACTTACAAAAAGAATACAATTTTATTACAATAAAAATCAATAAAGTTAAAAACAATCAATTTAAAACACATTCACACCAAAAAGGGGGGAAAAATAATTGTTCTGAGGCTTACCAGTGGCGGAGAAGGGGGTACGAGGGGGTAAGGGGGATCCCAGGGAAAGTCACCCGTGAACACACAAAAAAACAACAACAGTGAACACAGCAAATGAAAACGGGGAAACACAGCACACCGGGAAGGAGATACCACCACCCGGACACCAACACCACCACCTTCGGCTCTCAGTCAACTAAAAATGGGGAGAGAAATGGGAAACACACACACGAAATTAAAGGGTTTCACTCCACAAAAGAAATATCAAAAATCAATAACAAATTGAAAGGAATCGAACACAATATAAATACAATATAATGGCCAGAACTAAAATAGCTGGTTCCAGAAAGCCATACAAAGCAAGAAACAAAACACTTATAATTGACACAACATAACCAAGAAAAATCAATGTTTAAATAAAAAAAGACTAACTAAAGAAAACTAAACAAAATATAAGTACAACTTGTAATTAAATTGAAAACAAAATAGAAAGAAAATAAAGAAAGAAACAACTAAATCAACCAAATTAAAGTAGGGAGTCAAAACCCCTCAACTATAAAACAATGGCTCAATAAAACAGGTTACTCATTTTGGCCCAATAGCCGTGAAGGCAAGACAGGCGTGCAGCAAATCGCTACGATATTCAATTTTCAATAACAGCAGCAGTCGCGGCAAAAGCCGTCTGAAGCAAGCAGCAGCATCGGCAAAACAGCAGTGTCTCGGCAAAACAGCAATGTCAGCAAAACAGCAGTGTCTCGGCAAAACAGCAGCGTCTCGGCAAAACAGCAGCCAGTAGTGGAAGTACTAAGCAGCTACAAGGATCTCCGGTGGCTTCAGCCCAGTTCCTAGCATTTACAGAAAATAAAAATTAACACCAAATAAATTTAGTGAATAAATCCGACCCCATTTAGCCCACATACCGCTCAAGCAGAGTTTTGGTAAGCCCAGAGGGAGGAAGCTCTGAGCATGCAAACGTAGCAGCTATCAGTGTTACTCGCTCCTCATTCACGCGTTCAACCAGCAAGGTGAATGACAGCCCGCCAACCGAAGATCTAAAAGTGTTCAGTACAAAATAAATAACGAGTTTACAGCAAAAATGAATGAGTGTGGAGGCAACCAAGCCGCTACCCTACCTGTAGCACAGCAGAGCACCTACACGGAATGAGCGACGCGGAAGTATGACGCACTTCCGTCACCAGCAGGCAAGAGAGGGCGGAAGGAGGAAACTAGCAGTTTTTATACGGGGCCCTGAGGCAGTGATTGGTCAACAGAGCACCAGGAAGTTAGGAGTTCAACTCATACTGCTACACTAACTTGCCAGTCCCACCTGTGAAATCCCCCGACATTTGTAAACACATATTGATTAGATATCTCACGTTTTGATGGTAGCCTACTAGCTCCAGTAACAACATATTTACCTAGTGTTTATTTATTACTTGGACGGGGATGCTGTTCAGCTTTTCACAAGTTTAGACAGCTAGCTAACGCTACGCCGCCGTTTCGCTAACGTTAGCACAACAGTGTTAGCCTAGACGGCTAGGTAAATATTACAACTGTCTTCAAAGTTTTCTATATTTGCGTCCACGTTGTCAACATAAGACCTGTGACATTAGTGCTCCTTTTGTACTATAATTTTATTGAATGAAGTGTTAAGCTTTGCTCCTACGAGATGGGTGGATTTTTGTTACGTTACACACAAAGCTAACTGGCTATAGTTAGCCTGTACGTATGCTAGCGGACATTAGCTAACGTTGCAGCCAGCAGTAAACATTTCAAACATCACTGCAGATTGACTGCTTTTAGCAGCAGAGATTGATTGTGAGCGACATACTGTCGTGGTTAGCTCGTCGAAACTACTGCCGATTGCCGAAGTTGCTGGCTGGCTACGCAACGTTAGAAAATTCTTCTAACATACGTACAGGCTAACTATAGCCAGTTAGCTTTGTGTGTAATGTTGACAAAAAAGCACCTATCTCGTAGGAGCGAAGCTTAAAGGGGTGATAGAAGGTAAATAGGTAAATAGGACATACATATAACCTCAAAATCCCATTGACAAGTCTTTCCTCTGCAAATCTCACAATTTGAAATTGCCTCTAAAAACGATCGAATCTGAACAAAGCTAAAAGTTGACGTCAACTTCTCAACTCCTCCTTATTTGGCTCTACATTCTATCTTTGTAACGCCCCAAAATGTACGTAGGCCACTAACTGATCTGAGGAAAATTTAAATGGCTAAACCGGCCTGCTGTGAGGTAGATGGAGCTCCGTCAAGGCTGGCAGCCCACGGTGCTCGATACCTGCGCAAAGTCACCATTTCTGGGTTAGTGGACTACCAAACGCCGCTGCCCTGACAGAGCTCCAGGGCCTGCAGCTCCCCTCTTCCTGCTAAATGGCCATTCTGTGTAAGTGAGGGCGCGGTCAGCGAGCTTGGTACGCCCACACCACAGGTTCCAGTTAATCTTGTAATGGATATGTGTATTGAGCTATTTAAACAAATGATTGGGGAAATAAACGCCTCTTGTCCGCGAGTGAGCTGGATGGAGCTCTATCAATGAGAGCTAGTTAGCTTGCCTCCTCCTAACAAGACCTCTAAGGCCCTGTTTACACGATGATGCTCTCAGGTGAAAACGAAAAAATATTTTATCGGATGTGCCTTTCGTTTATACGGCGACGGCGTTTTTGGGGCTTAAAAACGCAAAAAAGTGAAACCACCCTCCAGAGTGGAAATCTTAAAAACGCTCCACCGTCGCGTTACCGTCTAAAGGGTAAAAACGCAAAAGTCTGAAGACAGCGGTGTCGAGAGAGACGAGAAAAAGGCGTCTGTTGTTACGGAGTAGGATACAGAAATTATAGGCTCCTGTTAGAATTTCAATGTAATGGCTCAATATTTAAATGATTTCAACAATGTGGATAAGGTTGTTATAGTTCAATGACGATATGTAGGCTATTCATTTGAGCCAGAGCAGGCGACAACGTTACGGAGGAAGAGAGAGAGAGAGCGAGCGAGTGGCAGCGGTCAGCGGGCAGAGGAGGGTCTGCTTCAGCCTCCTCTGCCCGCTGCCTCTCGCTCTCAAGCAGCGCCTGAAAGGCCGCGAGGCTCAGGGTATTGGTAGTGCTCCCGTGGGTGCTGCGTTGTGGCTTATCACGGTCAATTGTGCCGGTCATCATCAAACAAACATGCAACTCCACCTCCTCGTCTTTCCAGACGAGCTTTTGTTGTTCGCTTCGGCATGTTTTGGTTTCGCGCTACTAAGGAGAGAAGTAGAATGAATGTTCTACGCAGGTGGGTGCCTTGGTGGTGTTGTGTGGCAGTGCCACCTAGTCACCTCGAGTGCATACTACATCGAATTTCACACACTTTTGCGTCACCATATGCACGCAGATTTCCCCTCCATAACGCTCGTCTAAACGCAGAATAAAAAGTGATAACGCAACGCCACTTTTGCGTTTTCTCTTCAGATCGTTTCCGTGTAAACATAGCCTAAAATTCACAAAAATGCATTAAATTGATTGATTGTTAGCTTTGTTAAAGGTCAAATATGTAATACTGACAGCTAATGTTTAAAAAAGTTACTGCAGAACAAATTTAAAATACTGGTGAGAGTCGTCTCCCCCGTCCCCTCCTCCCCAGACTCGAAGTTCACGGAGGTTGCCAGGCTGAGACCGCAGCATCCACAACAATGTTGCTAGACGATTGTCTCACATAGTCAGACATTACTTCACAGAACAGCAAAGTAGCTAACGTTAGATGCTGGCTATATTGACAGCCATAAAAGCCTGTACTCACGCGGAGCTCTGTACCCGATTGACAGACACACTTTTTTGGCTTACAATTACAGTAGGAACTGCCAAAAACCCCACAACCTCGCCGTCCTCTCCACACGCCCTCGGCTTAGAATTACAATAGGAACCGCTAAAAATACCACTACCTTGCCGACTGAACACACTTCATTGGCTTAAAATTACGGCAATAATCGCTAAACACACTGCAAACTCACAGTCCTCTCTTTCCGATTTACAGCCGCCCTCTCGTGGCTTAAAATAACTCACCATTGTCGGCTCCGGCCGCTGAACTACACTTTGTAAACAGCCATGGGCTGCTTGCCTGGTCCTCTGGTAACGTTAGCAGTTAGCATGGCGGCGTTAGCCAGGACTAGCCAGGACCAATTGAGATCACTTTACTGGCTGGCTGTGTCTCAGTTGTTTTTGCGAGTAACCAACTCGGGTACTCTAGCTATATAATTCAAGTGAGTACACAAATGTTGAAATGACATAAAATGCCTGTCCCTAGTGCCTGTGATAAATTATCCTGAAGCTAATGCTTACCTGTTCAGGAGGAAATAAGCCAACTCTGCGTTCTTTTGGGCTCTAAGCTGTCTCCATCTTTCAAATATATCTCCAATATTTACCAGGGGTTTGTTACGTCTCTGGTCAGGCAACTGTTAGAAACATGCCGTTTTTTTTTTTTTTTAGGTCGGGTAGAATCTATCTACGTTGATCCTGTTCGTTTGTTTGCTGCTTTTATGGCTGTACTACCGTTACAGCTGTAGCACGCTGGGTTTACGTTTTTACAGGTATATCTAAACATAAATTCCGTCACGGAATGTAAATTTCAAAAAGAAAAAAACTGACATTAGCATTGTTGTCAGAAAAGATAGTATTACAGCTTAACATGTTTCCTTAATATCTGATGAGGCATTGGTGTCATTTTTGGATTTATTACAGTACATATATTACATATTGGACCTTTAACACCTTATGGAGCTGTGCTATACTTGTTGTGATGAAATTCAAACTGTAAATATACGATAGTTATGCTGAAAGTGTAGCAACGATCTTTTCCCACAGGATTAAATGGGACACATAGCCTAGCTAGCAGCTTCTCCTAAGGAGACCAATGCATTAAATTAAAATCGGACACAATTGTTAGCTTTATATAACCTTGGGGTAGCTATAATAGAAGTGGCGTGACGAAATTTTAACTGTGAATATACTCTAGTTATGCCGGCAACTGGCAGCCGGCTAGCTCTGCAGACCCCCTCAGAAGTGAATTTAATAACAAAATAGTAGACAAACAATGTATAACTTTGCATTGTCTGAAATATGAGACCTGCTTTCTTGTCTCCAATGTGTTTCTATGTGGTTCGCTCAAACCAATCAACGCGCAGCTCATCTAAATATTCATGAGCATACCATATTTGGAAGAAAGCTCTTGTTACAAATATGGCCATATTCACAGGGTAGTTAAAGGAGAACTCCGGGCAATTTTGCTGCTGCCTTGCCTGCTGAGGCCGATAACAATCCAACAAGCGCCCGCTGATCTGGCGGAGGTCTTCCAGAAGACCGTTCAAGCCTTCGCGGCGAAAATTTTTTATTTTATTTCACCCTCACAAATAGGTAATTGGCACTGTATTGGTTATGACCATATTAGACCTCCACCAGACCAGCGGGCGCTTGTTGGATTGTTATCGGCCTCAGCAGGCGAGGGAGGCGGCTAGGAAGTAGAAGGATGCCGGTAAACTACTAGGAAACTACCACACAATTCGCCACTGCAGAGACTCATATTCACCAACGACAGCACACAAAATGGATATATATGCTACAAATACACATGGAACTGCTGCGTGATGATTATTACCGGAGCCTGGCTGAACACACTCACTCATCCCAGACGGCAGCTAGCAGCTAAGAGGGTAGGTGAATTTAAACAATGGCTAAGTTGCTAAATGCATCTTGTTGTCATGTAAGGACCCTGTTCATGTTGCACAGACATTTTAATTGCATTTTGTGTCTGTTAAGAGGCACAAAGGCACTCTTTATCATATGCCCCCATAACTGCCGTTTTAGCTGAGTGGGAGCTATCGGCATTAGCTGCAGCAGCTCCGTGTTGCTAGCACCGATTTGGCTCGTTTTTTTTTGCTATCGGCAGTACTCATACACATATAGCAATCAAGATTAATGGAAAACTTGCCCGGAGTTCTCCTTTAAGGGCCCATAAAACAGCATTTGGGCAATTTTCAGCCCAACCAATGTTACATACCCTATTAGGAGACCTTAAAGTGATGGTTCGGAGTAATTTCAGCCTAGGGTCCTTTGCACCATGACCTCGAGCCAAACACCCCCCCAGAGGCTTTTTTCAACTGGGTCTAACATTGGGAGAGTGAGCATAGAGTAGCGTTATCAGCTGAAAATCTTAGTGCAGGGGCTAATGGACCCAGGTTTGTATCTCGTAAATGACCCCACCAATAATGCCCAAAATGATACCAAACTTCTACACTAGTACAAATAGGCTATGCACTCATAAAACGATGGATTGTAAAGTTTGTAAGTACACCAGAAGTTTATGTAAATAACACTTTCCTGTTGGCTTCTCATCTCTGCTGCTGCTGCTGTTGCTACTGAGTGCTTAGGGCCGTCTACAAATTACAACACCGAAAACACCGAAACAAAAATATTTATTAATTTAATGATTAAATAAGTTAATGTCTCCAAACTTACCTAAATTATAACTTGTTTCCTGCTAGTTATACTACAGCACTTACTTAAAAAAAAAAGTTAAATTAATAAATATTTTTGTTGCATCTCTTTTCGGTGTTGTAATTTGTAGACGGCCCTAAGCACTAGTCTTACAGCAGCAACAACAGAAGAGTACATAACTTTGTACTGTATTTGTACTACTGTAGACGTTTGGTATCATTTCGGGCATTATTAGTGGGGTCATTTACGAGATACATTCATGAATCCATTAGCCCCTGCGCTAAGCTATTCAGCTGATAACGCTACTCTACTCTAACTCTCCCAATGTTAGACCCAGCTGAAAAAAGCTTCTGGGGGGGTGTTTGGCTCGAGGTCATGGTGCAAAGGACCCTAGGGTGTAATTACTCCGAACAATCACTTTAAGGAACAGTGTGAAATACCCTATATAATCATTCAATCACTGCTTTAATATTTCATTCAATACAAGTATGATACAAAAGGAGCACTAACGCCACATGTCATATGTTGACGTGGACGCAGATATAGGAAACTCCGAAGGCAGTTGTAATACTGGTATTTAACTAGCAGTCTAGGCTAACACTGTTGCGCTAACGTTAGCAAACTTCGGCATGGCTAGCTGTCTAAACTTGTGAAAAGCCGGACAGCATTCCCATTCAAGCTGTGTTTTATTTTCCCTCCAATATTATTATACACATAATAAAGACACATGGACTCGGTCGAGACCAAAAGTAGGGTTGGGTACCGACCGAATGACGTCGGTACTACCGAGTATTGGTTCACGTAAAATCAAACGGTGCCAAATTTCGTACCTGAGAGTAAGGGCAAGCTTATCTGTCCTCTCTGCATGTTGACAGAGAGCAGAAGTCCGACACAGTTTCAAGTGTGGTTACAGTTTTTCAAAACCACCCGCAGACACCTTTCACCGCGATATGATATTAATGGCGAGCCGAAAGCGGTCGCGGTGCTGTTGACATTACACTTCCTATGACACAAGCAGAACAACGGTGGTTTCGGTGTCCGGGGGACTGAATGACAGGCTGAGGTTGTAAGGCTAGGCAACTTATTTCTACAGCACCTTTTAGCAACAAGGCAATTCAAAGTGCTTCACATGAATCATTAAAGAGCAATTAAAAACGGCCATGATTAAAATAAAACAAGCTAAAATATAATAATATACAAATACAACAATAAAAGTTACAGTGAGTAAGAAATTTATAATTATTCAATTTAATAGGTTGTAGGGACGGGTTTGTACGGAGCCCCGGAGGTGACATGGAGGAAAAAAAAATCGGAGGACGACGAAAAAAAAATAAATAAAAAAAGACATGTACTGGTGGCAAACACTAACTCGAGATCTCGACTTTGAAACTCGAGATCTCGAGTTTGCGACGGAGAAAAAAAAATTATGACGAAGGAGAAAAAAATAAAATAAACACGTACTGGGGACAAACACTAACTCGAGATCTCGACTTTCAAAGTGAACAAAGTGATCCAGTCCAGAAGTCAGCGGGAGGCGGAGATTTCCGGCCGGGGGCAGCGTGTCCTCCCCCGGGGAGGAACACAGCCTCGCCTCGTTGCTGCACCGGTCCCAGCTAATCCAGATGGCAGCGGGAGGCGGGGATTTCCGTGGCCGGCTGCAGCGTGTCCTCCCCCGGGCATGAACACAACTTTGCCTAGCTGCTGCGGCGGTCCCACGGTCATGTTTCGTCCCAGCAGTAGCCTACGGCCTGGGGCTCCAGCTGCGTGGTGTCGGTTTTGGCTCCCAGGAAGCAGGCAGTGAGCTCCAGATCCTGCATCCGCAAACGGACTCTGCTGCCCCGCACCGCAATAGATCCTCTCCGTCCGCCTGCCACCGGCAAAGGCAATAGAACTTTCCGCAGAGAATCGACGTACAGGTCGTCCTGGACTACGTGGAAGATCATTCCGATCACCAGTGTATTTGTCCGGTGCGATCTGGATCAGCAGGGACCGGCGTAGCAGCGAGGCAAAGCTGCCGGCGGCGGCGTCTCTTCCCCCGGTCAGGAACACAGCTGCCCCCGGGGCAGCAGAGTCCGTTTGCGGCTGCAGGATCTGGAGCTCACTGCCTGCTTCCTGGGAGCCAAAACCGAGACCAAGAAGCTAGAGCCCCAGGCCGTACTGCTGGGCCGGCTGGAAGGAAGGGAAGCCCGGCAGAACCAGTACCAGGATTGAGCAGAGCGGACTCTTAGACCCTGCTGAAGTTTAAATCACAGGTTTCTTAAAGGGAGTCTGGCGGGACTCGGACTCTGGACAACGAAACATGACTTTAACTCTCGTGAAATAAATAAATACATGCAGACATGAATTAATAAATAGTGGAGGAGTGAGCATGGGCATTTTAGTCGGTTTAAACTTCCTTTTGAAGCAGAATTAAGTCTTAGTTCAGAAGGGTGAAGTTTCCGTTTGGACTCACATCTCTGAACTAATTATAATAAATATTCTTTGTATTAACACATTAACTAGTGTCTTTGCTTTGTTTGTTACTGCACATGATGATAAAGCTAAGCTTTTAAATCACAAACAAAATGTTAATATTTATATTAACGAAGAAGACAAACGATCAGATATTAGAGTTGATAAAAAATAGACTCAAATAATAATTTACTATTTTGTGTTTAATGTGGATACATCTATAAACTCAGGGGAACTGGCTCTTACATCACATGGTATTGCAGGCTTGCTGATGTACAAAGTAAATCAATACAATTAAAATGTTTTAATTAATTAATTAACATGTATTTTCAAATATGGATAGTCAGTCACTATGAGAGGGAAGAATAGCACTGTCACATAAGGAGAGAAACAGGAAAATGCTGAAAAAGCTGTTGTGTAGCGGGTTAATCGAGACTTTCACACTGATATATGAGGGTCATAAGAAACGTGAATATTCTCAGTCAGTGTGGTAAATAATGATAATAATAAGAAAACATGTTTGATCCGCAATCTTATCGAGCAAAAACTACATTACCCACAATCCTAATCGTAACAGCAACGTCTGTGATTGGTCCAACTCGTTGTTACCATAGACACGTTTACCGTACCCGCGAAACAGCCAACGGCTAGAGCGAACAAGTGTTTATTGTTGCTAGGTTACAAAGTTTCAATTGGTCGTCGAGAGAGAAGTGACATTGACAAGGCCAGCGCTGTTCTAAAATGGATCGAGAAATTGCGCTTTATTTTGAGATGGGGCTCATATACACAGACATTCAGTCGGCCTTGGAAATGAGGCATGGTTACCACATCAGCCTCAGACACCTCAAGAGGCGGATCTCCGAACTGGGGCTCAACCGTAGGACATACGCAGATTTGGGTGTCCTGGTGGACTTCATCCATGGTCAACTACAACATTCGGGCCAGCTTCATGGCTACCGCTGGATGTATGAGAAGTGTCACCAACACGGACTACGGGTGAGGAAGGAGGACGTGCGGTTGGTCCTGAGGGAGCTGGACCCCACAGGTGTTAGTCAAAGGCAGGCGGGACGACTCCGGCGTCGCCAGTACTTTTCCAGAGGCCCAAATTTTATTTGGCATGTGGACAGCTATGATAAACTGAAGCCATATGGTATATGCATCAATGGCTGCTTCGATGGCTTCTCCAGAAAGTTGATCTGGCTGAACGCCTACACCACCAGCAGCGATCCTAGGGATCCTAGAGGCTGTACATCGTCTACGGGGCTGTCCCAGGGTTGTCCGAGGTGACCTGGGAACCGAAAACGGCCGTGTGGGTGCTTTTCAGCGTTTCCTCGTCCCCACCCAGCCAGAGGACACTCTGGACAGTTACTTGGAGGGTGCAAGCACCGCCAATCAAAGGATTGAATACTGGTGGGGGTTTCTTCGCCGGCAATGTGCAGAGTTCTGGATCGCACTATTTGGAGAGCTCAAGGACAAGTGGCACTATGATGGTGGATTCTTGGACAAAAGTCTCATCCAGTTCTGCTGCATGGGACTTATTCAGGTGAGTCAGTCGTAGGTGGGATGTGGTGTGATGTGCATGCCTTTATATTGAATTCTACCAACAGAGTTACAGAGCAAGTAACCTGCTACATATTACACACATTGTATTGGCAATGCCTTACATTACTGCGTTACAGCAACATGTAATCTGCATTAGCCTACTATTGTAATACGTTACAACCAACACTGCCACTAGGCCTAGCCTACTTGCCAGAGAGATGAACACGGAAATATTCCTTATCCAGAAAAGACTAAATTGTATTTATTTTTGAGGCTGTTGATGTATAACAAACTGGTCCTATATTATGAAAACCGACCATTTAGTTATTGTTTTCATTTCATGTGTTGACTCATACTATAAATTGCTATAAAATCACTTGTGGTGTGGTATGCATTTTGGGGTGTAGTGTATTTGGTAGTGATGCTGTAATGCTATGTGGAGAGGAATCCGCCGACACCGATTCTTGATTATAAAGGTTTATTTACAACAAGAAATCAGCATAATTTACAAGCTCTGAAGAGCCCGGAGAGGACCTGTTTCCCAATTCTCCAGTGGTCCTCTGACTTTCTTAGTTTGAACATGGTATATATTCTATAATGTGTGTAACATAGATGGGGGAGGAAACAATAATTTGACCAATGGCTATCATCCTTTTGGAACCAAGCCAACAAGGGCATCCCTAATTCTTTCCAGATATTTCCAGAGAAGTGTCCAGCGAATGTAGGCTAAAGTTCATACGAGTTTCTTTGTTACCAAAAACTTAAGACAAAGTTTATAAAAGGTCCGTTAGAAGTCCAGATACTACAGGGGCTTAGGGGCTCTATGGGCTGGCAGGTTAACTATGCTGCAATATTTCCTATTGTCACCATTTGTTTCACCAGGATGAATTGGACGACACAGCACAGACCTGGAACGCCCATACCATCAGGCCATCAAGAAATCCTAATGTCCCAAGTGGCCGGCCTAATGTCATGTATGCCGTGCCAGAGCTTTATAATGTTAGAGAACACCTTTGTCCTGTTCAGAGTGAACATCTTGATGTGTGCAAGACTGAGTGCATCTTTCGGGAGACCATTCCCTGTGATCGAGATGTTTATTCACTCTGCATTGATTTCATGGTCGAATTACATCTGCATCTACCTGAGGACCCTTATCAGGCTGTTAACTTGTATATGCACCTGAGAGAGGCCGTTACTTCTGCTCTGCAAATGTGACCTACAGTACTCACACCCCCCCTCCACCATTGGAAAATCACCTGTAGTGCACCCCCTCTCCCTTACCATATTGGATACTCACCTGCAATGCATAGATTATGTTGTTAGGTCTTTTTCATTGTTGCTTATTTGAAGCATTTGTTTTGTCTTGTGAATCTTATGTGTATGGAGTTCAACAAAAATGGCTAATGTAAATACACTTTACTAAATGAATGGCAGCCATCCCTTTGTTCAGGCTAGGCCAGTAACCCCATCTGACCTTAAAATCTGTTAATTGTACATGTAGTTTCACTACTTGAGTACATTGAATGATGTGCTACTTGTGACACTTGAGTACTGCACATATAGATACTTTAATATGTTTCCACAAATGATATGTTCATAGGTAGCTTCTACCTTTACTCATTTTCTGGTAAAATAGTTGCACTTAAACTCCAGTCTGGATTTCTCCCTCTCCCCAACACAGTGGACACTCACCTGCAGTGCACTCACCCTCTTCCTACTGTAATGGACCCAGTGCAGCTTCCATACAGGTGTTTTTGAAACTTTGTGTGCCACAGCACACGACTCATGGCCCGTCAGGGTTTAAGATTAAACTATTTTTTGGTTTTGTTTACTTCACTCTAGAGAAGTAAACAATTGAGCTAGAACATGGAGTGGTAGAAATTCAGCAGACAGATTCACACAAAGCAAAGCAGGATCTGAAAACTGATCACTCACTTTAATGTACAGGTCTCCACAAATGCAACAAAAGAAAACAGTTGTGTGGGTGATCTCACAACTTCTGGGGAAACAAGTACTACTGAACAAATGTAACAGTAAATTGCAAATGGAACAATATACTAAATCAGACTTGATGCTTCACACTGCAGGAACATTTAATTTTTCATATGCTTGTCTAGTTTGTGTTAAAAAAATAAAAATAAGAGACCCAACATATGCCACCAACCAGTTTTAAGCAAGAGGGACATAACCAGTGTTGGGAAGGATACTTCCAAAACGTATTTCGTTACAGAATACAGAATACATGCCCACAAATGTAATTTGAAACGTATTCCGTTACGTTACTCAATCTGAGTAACGTATTCTGAATACTTGGATTACTTCAGGATTACTTCTACATTGAATTGCGTTTTATAAGTGTAGGAATGCTACCATCCCATCCAGCTTACTAAACAGGCCTATAATGGTGTGTTCTTTTTATTCCAACTAGCTGAATGTGTACCTGAACAAACAGATAAATTATTGTATTGGTAGTCCCGAACTGCATACTACAAAAATCTAACTGCGGTCTAAGCTACCACGAGCTAATTTTAGCTAACGTTAGCTAGCATGTCAAACGGGGCTAGTCAGTCTTTAAGGCTCTGGAGCTAGTAAATCAGCACGTATACGTATAGGAGAATGGAAAGTCCCACGTCAATGTTAAAATAGCAAGGTGACCGGTAAAATTACAGCAGACGACTACCCTTGGCTAATTAAAAAATAACTTACTTTATGATGCTTCTTCAGGTTGGAGGTAGAGTAATTTGGACGCTGAAAGAAGGCTGGTTGCTGGCAAGCAGAGGCTGCACGGCACATTTATATTTCGTTCTCCCTGTTCGTTCTTTAATGTGAAATGCTGTTTGAATTTCCAAGAGAGAAACTTATTCCTGCTGTGGCTCTGTCGTGCCGGTTCCGACTCCATTGTGACTGATCACGAGCTATTTTTTTATCTATTTCATATCGGGGCTTCTGGAAAATGCGATAGAGTTGCCTTTTATTCAGAGTGAATTAAACTCGTGAAACAGAGAAGTATCATCAGGTAATCCATTGATTTTAACAATGTAACTGTATTCTAAATACCAACTATTTAAATTGTAACTGTAACGGAATACAGTTACTCATAATTTGTATTCTGAATACGTAACGCCGTTACATGTATTCCGTTACTCCCCAACACTGGACATAACTGTAATGGGCAAAACACACATAGGATATTCAAGCATAATAACAGTTATGCAGTCATTGTCCTAGTATCAAACAAGTTCCTTTTGAAAACAGCAACTTACAGGTTATTTTTAAATGAAATTTGACCATCTGTGTTGCTTGAAAAGGTCTTTGCAAATGTACAAATTTATATATTTTGAAATTCAGACGTAAAACTGCATGAGAAAATGAAGCAGATGCATCACCCCCTACGTTCTAAATGTGAGTCTGAGGCCAAACGAGTAAATAAAGTACGAATAAGAAAAATCCAAACATGATTGGCCGCTTTTCCTGCATACTAAAATGAATGTGAATGTGTTTAGAGCCATAATCAAATCATTACTATGATACGCTGCCATTTCTAAGTATAGAAATACAGTGGTGTGCATATGTTTACACACCCATGCTTAAGTTGACTAAAAACAGGAAAACAAAAATTATCTTTTGGACATTGATCTTAATGCCTTAATTAAAAAAATTAAGAAAAGTCCAACCTTTAAGGACACCAATTTTCTATGTGAATGAATAACGTATCGTAAATAAATAAATGTTCTTCCTTAAAATACAGGGGGCGTAAGTATACACACCCCTATGTTAAATTCCCATAGAGGCAGGCAGTTTTATTTTTAGAGGCCAGTTATTTCATGGATCCAGGATACTATGCATCCTGATAAAGTTCCCTTGGCCTTTGGAATTAAAATAGCCCCACAGCACCACATACCCTTCACCATACCTAGAGATTGGCATGGGGTACTTTCCGTAAAATCATCTCCCAATGCAAATCAAACCATCCATTAGGCTAACTGAAATAAAACCATGGCAGTCTCTCTCTATGGTGAAGGGTATGTGATGATGTGGGGGGCTATTTTAATTCCAAAGGCCAAGGGAACTTTATCAGGATGCATAGTATCCTGGATCCATGAAATAACTGGCCTTTAAAAATAAAAATCTGCCTGCCTCTATGGGAATTTAACATAGGGGTGTACTTACTTATGCCCCCTGTATTTTAAGGAAGAATATTTATTTATTGAAGAAACATTCATTCACAAAGAAAATTTGGTGTCCTTAAAGGTTGGATTTTTCCTCATGTTTTTAATTAAGGCATTAAGATCAATTTCAAAAAGCAAATTTTGTATTCCTTTTTTTAGTCAACTTTAGCATGGGTGTGTAAACTTATGCACACCACTGTACAAGTTTGGCTGTTACAGTTGCCGTATAGTGTCATGCAGGCTTTACTAAAATAGATATGACTATGGACATATACATTAAAATTTCAACTCAAAGAATGTCTCATGTTGTGCATCTCATGTTATGTATGCATTTTACAGGCACATGCTTTTTGTTCTGTTAGAAGTATGAGTACTTCCACAAGTGTGCCTAAATATAGAGCATACCTTCACACTTTTTTTCCCCGGATACACCATCATTTTAAGTTGCAATAGCAGTTAAATGGCCAAGTATGCAGATTTATCACAACTTGAAGTCTAAAGGCTGATTTATAGGGGGTGTTTAACCTTTGATTGAGATAATTTTAAATAACTTAGTACAAATTTTACAATTAGAAATAAAATAATGAAAACAAATTAAGTGAAACAAATATATAAAGAAAATAAATATATTAAATAAAATAGGCCTTCATACAAAAATAATCAGCTATCTGTAGCTTACACAGCTCTCTTTTAGATTATATCCATTTCAAAGTAATTGCTTGACAGGACGTTATCAAACTCTATCCTGAATTCAGGGAAAGAACTATATGTGCAAGGTGCCTCAAGGATAGCACCACATGTGTGCCCAATGGGCCTTCTGTTGAGTCCAGTTTCAACATTAAAATATACCATCACCCTATCTACACATATGACACTGGACCCTGTGCAGAAGCGTAGGAATTTTTCCGCCTTCATTTGGTCAGCATTTTTAACATAACGCTGGAGATAACTAAACACGGTCTGTTCTCTCTGGCTGAGGACAACATTTGTTGTCTCCAACAATTGCACTACTCGCTTGCCTGTGGCCTTTTTGGACTCAAACAGAGCCAACACACTTTCTTTGTCTGTAAGGTTTTGCTGTACAGCCATCATAACTGTACTGAACCAATCACGGACAAATTTAGGTTCCTGCAGAACAGCTTTGTGAGCCATGGTTTCAATGGCAGATCTCATTATCTTTTGGAGGAAGACAATGCGAGCCCATTCGTGAGAAAAGTTCAAGTAAGTCATCTTCATCATCTTCCTCCATCGTCCCCTCAAGTGCCCTTTCCACTGCTGCCCTCTCAACTGTAGGTAGGTAGTTGAGAAAGGACATAATGAGTATGTCTACATCTACCGAATCCATACCATGTATGCAAGCTAAAATGAAAGCCTTTGAAAGCATCACTGGCATTACACCAAGATCTAGCAGCCCTTTCACCCATACACGTCCAACTGCTTGCCATTCAACCTGACTGTAATCAGGCCTCAGCCTTGGGACCCTCTCATTTTCCCCATCACACTGCTGAAGAAACATCTCCCAGAATGCAGTGTAAACCTCCCGCGAAACCCCTGAATCATCAACGGCATTTTCATTAACAAAGTCCATCTTTAAAGACACATTCATTATACTACTGTCCATAAACACAGACAGAACATCTTCGACCACCTTAATTCTGCGAATTGTTGCTCGACGAAAACCCTCTGTGGGTTCTGAGCTGGCAGCTGACGATGACTGGAAGGTTTCAGGTGATGCTGGTGCGATCGGCTGTAGTTCTCTTGACTGGAAGGCCAACACAGAACACAAAAAAGGGTAATTGTATGAGAATGTGCAGCATGTTTCAGGTCCAAACACTTTGAGACTGCATATTCCCCAACATTCAATTATAGTAATAATTCTAACACTAGAAATAACTAAACTTTCTAAACCTCAAAATTACAGAACCTGGCAGAACAAACAATTTCTCACTTGCTGGTGTTATGTGAAACCATGCAAAAGGGACAATCCATACAGGAGTTGACCCTGAACAGCCCAGAACAACAACTGAAATGGTCCAAATCATAAAGTGGAAAGAGTCTTAAATTGGGTTGTGTACCGAAACGCGGTGCCAATAGGAAACCGGTGCCGACGTAAACGGTGAAATAAGAATCAGAATCAGAATCAGAATCAGAAAGGGTTTTATTGCCAAGTACGTTTTTTGACACATACAAGGAATTTGTTTTGGTGTTGCTGGTGCACATCACACATTCTCTAAATGTAATATTAAACAATATAAGTATAGGTAAACAATATAAGTATATGTACACAATATGTATTAAATTAAAAATAAAGATAGAAATAAAAATAAAATAGATAAATAAAGAGCAAAGAGCATTAGAGCAGAGAACAGTGGCATGAAG
>JABUOV010000547.1:2500-5000 GCA_025617405.1 Perca schrenkii
TTGGTTGAGAGTAGTCCTGACCATGTTCTGGTTGTGTGTGGTGGTTGAGAGTAGTCCTGACCATGGTATGGTTGTGTGTGGTGGTTGAGAGTAGTCCTGACCATGGTATGGTTGTGTGTGGTGGTTGAGAGTAGTCCTGACCATGGTATGGTTGTGTCTGGTGGTTGAGAGTAGTCCTGACCATGGTATGGTTGTGTGTGGTGGTTGAGAGTAGTCCTGACCATGTTATGGTTGTGTGTGGTTGTTGTGTGTGGTTGTTGTGTGTGGTGGTTGAGAGTAGTCCTGACCATGGTATGGTTGTGTGTGGTGTGTTATGGTTGTGTGTGGTGGTTGAGAGTAGTCCTGACCATGTTATGGTTGTGTGTGGTGTGTTATGGTATTGTGTGGTGGTTGAGAGTAGTCCTGACCATGGTATGGTTGTGTGTGGTGTGTTATGGTTGTGTGTGGTGGTTGAGAGTAGTCCTGACCATGTTCTGGTTGTGTGTGGTGGTTGAGAGTAGTCCTGACCATGGTATGGTTGTGTGTGTTGGTTGAGAGTAGTCCTGACCATGTTATGGTTGTGTGTGGTGGTTGAGAGTAGTCCTGACCATGGTATGGTTGTGTGTGTTGGTTGAGAG
This sequence comes from Perca schrenkii, assembly GCA_025617405.1. Lineage (NCBI taxonomy): Eukaryota > Metazoa > Chordata > Actinopteri > Perciformes > Percidae > Perca > Perca schrenkii. Next base: position 3,118 of record JABUOV010000547.1, read on the forward strand.
TAGTCCTGACCATGTTCTGGTTGTGTGTGGTGGTTGAGAGTAGTCCTGACCATGGTATGGTTGTGTGTGGTGGTTTAGAGTAGTCCTGACCATGGTATGGTTGTGTGTGGTGGTTGAGAGTAGTCCTGACCATGGTATGGTTGTGTGTGGTGGTTGTGTGTGGTGTGTTATGGTTGTGTGTGGTGTGTTATGGTTGTGTGTGTTGTGGTTGAGAGTAGTCCTGACCATGGTATGGTTGTGTGTGTTGTGGTTGAGAGTAGTCCTGACCATGGTATGGTTGTGTGTGGTGGTTGTGTGTGGTGTGTTATGGTTGTGTGTGGTGGTTGAGAGTAGTCCTGACCATGGTATGGTTGTGTGTGGTGGTTGAGAGTAGTCCTGACCATGGTATGGTTGTGTGTGGTGTGTTATGGTTGTGTGTGATGGTTGAGAGTAGTCCTGACCATGGTATGGTTGTGTGTGGTTGTTGTGTGTGGTGTGTTATGGTTGTGTGTGGTGGTTGAGAGTAGTCCTGACCATGGTATGGTTGTGTGTGGTGGTTGTGTGTGGTATGTTATGGTTGTGTGTGGTGGTTGAGAGTAGTCCTGACCATGTTATGGTTGTGTGTGGTGGTTGAGAGTAGTCCTGACCATGGTATGGTTGTGTGTGGTGGTTGAGAGTAGTCCTGACCATGGTATGGTTGTGTGTGGTGGTTGAGAGTAGTCCTGACCATGGTATGGTTGTGTGTGGTGGTTGAGAGTAGTCCTGACCATGGTATGGTTGTGTGTGGTGGTTGAGAGTAGTCCTGACCATGGTATGGTTGTGTGTGGTGGTTGTGTGTGGTGTGTTATGGTTGTGTGTGGTGTATTATGGTTGTGTGTGTTGTGGTTGAGAGTAGTCCTGACCATGGTATGGCTGTGTGTGTTGTGGTTGAGAGTAGTCCTGACCATGGTATGGTTGTGTGTGGTGGTTGTGTGTGGTGTGTTATGGTTGTGTGTGGTGGTTGAGAGTAGTCCTGACCATGGTATGGTTGTGTGTGGTGTGTTATGGTTGTGTGTGATGGTTGAGAGTAGTCCTGACCATGGTATGGTTGTGTGTGGTGGTTGTGTGTGGTGTGTTATGGTTGTGTGTGGTGGTTGAGAGTAGTCCTGACCATGGTATGGTTGTGTGTGGTGGTTGTGTGTGGTGTGTTATGGTTGTGTGTGGTGGTTGAGAGTAGTCCTGACCATGGTATGGTTGTGTGTGGTGGTTGAGAGTAGTCCTGACCATGTTATGGTTGTGTGTGGTGGTTGTGTGTGGTGTGTTATGGTTGTGTGTGGTGGTTGAGAGTAGTCCTGACCATGGTATGGATGTGTCTGGTGGTTGAAAGTAGTCCTGACCTTGTTAAGGTTGTGTGTGGTGTGTTATGGTTGTGTGTGGTGGTTGAGAGTAGTCCTGACCATGTTAAGGTTGTGTGTGGTGTGCTATGGTTGTGTGTGGTGGTTGAGAGTAGTCCTGACCATGTTATGGTTGTGTGTGGTGTGTTATGGTTGTGTGTGGTGGTTGAGAGTAGTCCTGACCATGGTGGGGTAGAAGAGGATGAAGACAGCTGATCCCAGCAGAGAGGTGGGTCCCAGGATGAACAGGTTGTAGACCACACCGAGCACGGCCACCAGGGGGCCACCGGCCAACAGGCTGCCCACTGCCGCGGCATCAAACATCCTCTGGCCATCACTGGAGCACATGTTCACCAGCTGTATAAGATATATAACATCAAATATAAGATATATAACATCAAATATAAGATATATAACATCAAACATAAGATATATAACATCAAACATAAGATATATAACATCAAATATAAGATATATAACATCAAACATAAGATATATAACATCAAACATAAGATATATAACATCAAATAT
>JABUOV010000547.1:15000-23981 GCA_025617405.1 Perca schrenkii
AAACGTGGCGCAAAAAAAGAAGAAATAAAACGTCAAAAGAAGCGCAGAAACAAACGGCAAAAGTGACAAAAAACTTGGACAAAAAAAGTGACAAAAGTGTGGAAAACAATTAGTTCAAATTTCAAATCTTGACCCAGAAAAAGGGCCAATCTAAAACGCTTAACGTGGAATATTAATGTACCTAAAGACTATCAATTATCACCAAATTTCTCTCTCATATTGGTCCTCATAACCACTGACAACTGTCAAAAAATCTAACCCAAAGTCCAGTTATTATGGACGTTAGCTGACATTTAGCGTTTCTGCTTCATTTAAGGCTATTGTAAGGTAAAGCTTAACGTGAAAAAACTTAACGTGGGTTTTTTGACAGTTTTCAGTGGTTATGAGGAGCAATAAGAGAGAGAAATATGGTGATAATTGATCGATTTTTAGGTACATTAATCTACATTAATCTTTTCCTCACAATAGCCTTAAATGAAGCAGAAACGCTAAATGTCAGCTAACGTCCATAATAATTGGACTTTTGGTTAGATTTTTTGACCGTTTTCAGTGGTTATGAGGAGCAATATGAGAGAGAAATTTGGTAATAATTGATCGTTGTTTAGGTACATTACTCTACGTTAGGGTTTTTCACGGGAAGCGTTTAAGATTGTCCCCAGAAAAGTTGCTAGGTCGACGGTTAAACTGATTTTCGGCTCTGGAAGTCATCTTCTGACATTTAATAAGTCTATTACCGTGTAATTAAAAGCTGATATAAAGAGTTTAGAGTTTGTAAACACACCTACCAGCTAGGAGAGGAAACACGGTGAGAAAACATTTGATTTTTAACACTTTTAAACGTTGATAAACGGACAAAAACAGGTCAAAAGGAACGAAATTAGATTTACTTCAGTGGTGGCTGTTCGCGGGGTTCGGTAAACGTTCCCATGGAAACCTGTTGAGGCTGAGGATTGTGGGTAGAGTAGTTTTCTCCACGGCGTCGTCAATAAAACACGTTTTTCTTGAAATATTCACACTTTTTCTCTCAAAACAACGTTACAGAGCTTTTTTATTTACTCTTTTTACTAAGCTGATGTGATTTAAAATGTAGTACAGTACAAAAAACTACACACAAAACTAACTAAAGTAAAAGTACACATTGAAAACTAATCAATTACAGTAACATGAGTAATTGTAATAGGTTACTTTCCACCGTTGAGTACATTTTAATTCTGTCTGATTTATTTAAACTTTAATAATCCACAAATATTAAGAACCAAACATGGTTTTTTTGGCAGCACTCCATCTTCTTGTAGTTTATTTAATACACTTGAAACTACATGCTTGCAGTACTGTTATTGAATAAACTTTATACTACGTTTGTAATACTGTGTTATTGAATAAACTTTATACTACATGTTTGCAGTACTGTTATTTAATTAACTACATACGTTTGTAGTACTGTGTTGTCTAATAAACTACATACTACATGTTTGTAGTACTGTGTTATTGAATAAACTTTATACTACGTTTGCAGTACTGTGCGTTTTTAATCTGGACTGTTTTAAAAAGGTCTGAAGGATCAGTCTCAGGGCAAAATTACCCACTCACTCTATCTCCCAGAATGCTTTGCTGCCCTGTGCTGTCACTCAGTGACATCACATAAAAACCGAACAGAAGAATTTAAAGTGACAGTAACACATTTACAGTTTGTGTTATTGTCTCTTCGTCTTTGTTTAACTAACAGGGGGTGGACAAAATAAGGAAAACACTCAAGTATGACTCGGCACACTGATGATTGGGGTGGACAAAATAATGGGAACACTCCCGTATGACTCAGCACAATGGTAATTGGGGGTTTTTTTCTGCTGGGTTCTGAGTCTTAAACATAAACTGTAAACCCTCCCGATGTCCTCAGGTCAAATCTGACCCATTTTCAAAACGTTTCTTTATCAGATATTTGGGTTTCTTTCAACCAAAATGTCCAAATAAATAACATGGATGGTTCCCTACAACGCTCTTCACAAGTTAAATACATAATCAGTTCACTACTTTCACTGGATGTGGGTGTTTTACGGTCTGAAGGAGAGACAGACAGGCGGTCTGAAGGAGAGACAGACAGGCGGTCTGAAGGAGAGACAGACAGGCGGTCTGAAGGAGAGACAGACAGGCGGTCTGACAGGCGGTCTGAAGGAGAGACAGACAGGCGGTCTGAAGGAGAGACAGACAGGCGGTCTGACAGGCGGTCTGAAGGAGAGACAGACAGGCGGTCTGAAGGAGAGACAGACAGGCGGTCTGAAGGAGAGACAGACAGGCGGTCTGACAGGCGGTCTGAAGGAGAGACAGACAGGCGGTCTGACAGGCGGTCTGAAGGAGAGACAGACAGGCGGTCTGAAGGAGAGACAGACAGGCGGTCTGAAGGAGAGACAGACAGGCAGCAGTTTTGACGGATCATTTTTATTGTTTCTGTACAAACAAGAACATCGACGGCTGCTGATGGTTCCTCTTTACACTCGGGAGGGATACAGCATCTGGGAACACACAGGAAGTCACACTGTCACAATAAAATACACACAGGAAGTCACACTGTCACAATAAAATACACACAGGAAGTCACACTGTCACAATAAAATACACACAGGAAGTCACACTGGCACAATGAAATACACACAGGAAGTCACACTGGCACAATGAAATACACACAGGAAGTCACTGTCACAATAAAATACACACAGGAAGTCACACTGTCACAATAAAATACACAGGAAGTCACACTGGCACAATGAAATACACACAGGAAGTCACACTGGCACAATGAAACACTCAACGCCTCCTGTCTCAGATCAAGGGGGTAAGCTTCGCTTCAGAACGCGAACCTTCGATGGCGCCATTTTGTTGCTACAAAGGTATCACCTCTTGTTAGCATTCCACTGACCGCCATTTTGTTTTTACGTCACTTGACGGTGAATAACTTTACATCTGAAGCGTTTAAAGACTCTATTTGTCCGTTGTTTAATTCTAAAGAAACACGACAATGTATAAAAGGCTCCATTACCTTGTAGCTCACGTTATGGCTCCGTAGCAGACGCTTTTATAAAAATAGGCTAACGATTGGGTCATAACCACGAGACTTACTGTCACACAGTAGAGGAATTACCGTATAGTACAGGAGAAGCTCACAGGCAGTTTGGACTTCCATTATCTGTTTAGGTTTAATTACTAATGTTAACTAGCATGTTAGTGATCAGTAATTACTAATGTTAACTAGCATGTTAGTGATCAGTAATTACTAATGTTAACTAGCATGTTAGTGATCAATAATTACTAATGTTAACTAGCATGTTAGTGATCAATAATTACTAATGTTAACTAGCATGTTAGTGATCAGTAATTACTAATGTTAACTAGCATGTTAGTGATCAATAATTACTAATGTTAACTAGCATGTTAGTGATCAGTAATTACTAATGTTAACTAGCATGTTAGTGATCAGTAATTACTAATGTTAACTAGCATGTTAGTGATCAGTAATTACTAATGTTAACTAGCATGTTAGTGATCAATAATTACTAATGTTAACTAGCATGTTAGTGATCAATAATTACTAATGTTAACTAGCATGTTAGTGATCAGTAATTACTAATGTTAACTAGCATATTAGTGATCAGTAATTACTAATGTTAACTAGCATGTTAGTGATCAGTAATTACTAATGTTAACTAGCATGTTAGTGATCAGTAATTACTAATGTTAACTAGCATGTTAGTGATCAGTAATTACTAATGTTAACTAGCATGTTAGTGATCAGTAATTACTAATGTTAACTAGCATGTTAGTGATCAGTAATTACTAATGTTAACTAACATGTTAGTGATCAGTATTTACTAATGTTAACTAGCATGTTAGTGATCAATAATTACTAATGTTAACTAGCATGTTAGTGATCAGTAATTACTAATGTTAACTAGCATGTTAGTGATCAATAATTACTAATGTTAACTAGCATGTTAGTGATCAGTAATTACTAATGTTAACTAGCATGTTAGTGATCAGTAATTACTAATGTTAACTAGCATGTTAGTGATCAGTAATTACTAATGTTAACTAGCATGTTAGTGATCAGTAATTACTAATGTTAACTAGCATGTTAGTGATCAGTAATTACTAATGTTAACTAGCATGTTAGTGATCAATAATTACTAATGTTAACTAGCATGTTAGTGATCAGTAATTACTAATGTTAACTAGCATGTTAGTGATCAGTAATTACTAATGTTAACTAACATGTTAGTGATCAGTAATTACTAATGTTAACTAGCATGTTAGTGATCAGTAACTAGCCTGTGTCTATGTTATCTCCTTACATATACCTACACTCTCCGTCTCTGTAAGATTGGGAATGATTGAGATTTCTCTCGGCACAGCTACCAGAAGACTTCACACTTTCAGACAGGTTGCTAACGTCACATCTACGTTGTCTCTGTCAGTTGGAGGCTGCTCAGTAAGGGAAGAGATCACCGGAAAAGTGCTTCTAATAGCCTTCACTGGTCTCCGTCCAGAGCAACGGGGTCTATTGGTCCATTATATACTGTCTATGTCCCAGATGCACCAGATGAAATCTGAGCCGTTGTATAGACGTAGAGATGATAAATCTGGTAAACTAGTGTGATGTCAGCTTGTTAAATGTGAATATTGTTCTAGTGTCTTCTCTCCTCTGGGACAGGACACTGAATAAGACATTTGAGGATTTTTATCTTGAGACTTTTGGGAAACTCTGATCCACATTTTTCACCACGTTTTGACATTTTTAGAGACCAAACAACTCAGAAAATAATCAGATTAAATCAATGATGAAAATAATCATTAGTTGCAGCCCTAGCCTCTAACTGTATTAGTGCTTGTTTTAACTGTAAGGTGTCCTTTAGAGCTATGAAGGCAGCTGTAAATAAAATGTGTTATTACTAACGTTAGGTCACCTGTCTTAAAGGAGAAGGCTCGGCTGCTAACAATCATGTAAAAGGAGAACGGGGAAAGTTTACTTTGTTATCAAGCATCAAAGAAGTTTAAGCGTCAACATCCCAACTTCCTGTGATGGGCCTATCACACATGGTGAGGTAGAGGATGAAACTAGACGAGGTGCAGCCAGAACCAGAGCCCAGGTACCAACATCTGGACTCAACACGTCCAGCACAGCTCCTCTGAGGCTCAGGTCTGACAGGTCTTGTTTACAAGCCACAGATATTCAGTCCAACATTACATACAGAATGAACTTAAATCTCCATAACCATCTGTAATGTTTCACTGCTTCTGTTCTACCCACATGTTCAGGTTCACAACATTAATGGTACAGCTAGATGTCTCTGACTGAGTCTTTTATTCTGAAAATACAACGTTCCTCTATGTGTCAAACTCGAGGCCCGCGGGCCAAATCCGGCCCCTCGCAGATTAGGATCCGGCCCGCATATCAATTTTGGTTCACAATACATTTTGGCCCACCTACTTTTTGTCAGTTTTTCTGACGTTTTTGTCACTTTTGGTGACATTTTTGTGATTTGTTCTGATGTTTTTGTCACTTTTTCCAACATTTGTCAGTTTTTCTGACGTTTTTGTCACTTTAAAGAAATTCTTGTGATTTGTTCTGATGTTTTTGTCACTTTTTCCCACATTTTTGTCAGTTTGTCTGACGTTTTTGGGGCGCTTGTTTCTACGATGGCTGAGGAACTTTCTCCTGACTTCTTTAGGACTTTATGTTGACCAAACTGTGAGTGAGAAGACTATATGACACATGCAATAATACAGTCAAATATATTTTACTTTTTCGACTAAATAAAAGGCCCCTGGTATGATTCTTGTTTCCCAGTGTGGCCCTTAGTAAAGTTGAGTTTGACTCCCATGCTCTAAGGGCTCCTGCACACTGGCTGCGTGGCGTGTCCGTGTTTATTTGGGCTGCCATGGTAACAGGTTAGAACGTGCACACTGCCTGCGCGCTAGAAATAGAACCAACGCCTATTTTTCACGCCACACGGCAGCGTGTTGGAAGCGTTTCCAGACAAAATAGAACAGGAAAAATTGTTTATATGTCATTTAGACACAAATACATATTAATAAATGACATGTTGATGTTTGAAAGTCTTGAGGTTTTGATATAAATGCAGATATATGAATGTAATATAAAATAATTAATAGATTTTTTAACATTACACCTGTCAGTACAGAAGGAAATATTCTGGAGCCTATTTTCTTTACGTCTTTGCTGTAATCAGATCAGTAGCCTATATATTCATGTTTAACATGAAGTATACTACTGCTTTAGTGTAGTCAAACTCTTTCCCCATATGTTAAACAAGGGGGATCCAAATGAATCAAAATATGTGCAAACAAAAATATTGACAATAAAGTTGAAAAACACGCTATCATTTCATCAATGGGAAACATCCATGTGTCCAGACAAGGCTAGCAGCTGCAGGTGTCAGACACCTTTCTGGTGTGGAAAGACATAAAACGGCACGCTAACGCCACACAGCCAGTGTACCTGAGGCCTAAGCTGTTGAAATGAAAAGGTAATATTTCATTATTTTCATTTTCCAAAGTGGCAGACTAGTTTCATTCCTTCAATAATTACTTCTTGCAAATAGCAACGCACAGAGCTGACGTAAGCCGTAACCTGTCACAATCTGCAGTGAAAACCCTGATTGAGACGCAGATACACGTCCAAAGAACGCCTCTAAAACCTCAATAATACCAGAACAGATTAAGACTCAAGCTAACTCTTAAAACCCAACCGTAGAGGCGTAGATGTGCCCGGTGTCCCTGAACTCACCACTCTGACTCTGTGTCCGATGGCTTTGGCCGGCAGGTTGCTGCTGAACTTGGCGCGGACCATCCCGCTGCAGCCGTGGGCCCGGGTCACCTTCCCCCAGATCACACGCGTCTTGTTGGGCTTACCGCCCGGCGTCACCGTGTTCCTGAACACACACAGCAGGGCTCGGTTAGACAGAGAGACACACAGACAGCAGAAACCACTCCTAAATCACCAGACCCACCAGACTCCATGTAAATAATCAGGACTTTTATCATCGTAAAACACACTTCATCAGAAACTAAATAAAACTATCAAAAGCCGTCTTGGTTCATCTTTCCATTGTTCCAACAATCACCACTCTGGTTTGGTTCAAATAAACCCTTAATTCACCCATTTACATGTGGAGATATGCTGGCTCTATACACGCTAAAAGTCCTGATTATTTACATGGAGTCTGGTGGACATATGCTGGCTCTATACACGCTAAAAGTCCTGATTATTTACATGGAGTCTGGTGGAGATATGCTGGCTCTATACACGCTAAAAGTCCTGATTATTTACATGGAGTCTGGTGGAGATATGCTGGCTCTATACACGCTAAAAGTCCTGATTATTTACATGGAGTCTGGTTGAGATATGCTGGCTCTATACACGCTAAAAGTCCTGATTATTTAACATGGAGTCTGGTGGAGATATGCTGGCTCTATACACGCTAAAAGTCCTGATTATTTACATGGAGTCTGGTGGAGATATGCTGGCTCTATACATCCTTTCCATAATGTTGTCAGACACTGAGTCTGTCAGCGGTAAAAACAGAACTTTTAGTGTGTGTGTGTGTGTGTGTCTCTCCGTCTCTTACTTCTTGGCCTTGTAGACGTAGGCGCAGCGTTTCCCGAGGTAGAAGTCCACCTCGTCTCTGCTGTAACATCCTTCCAGCTTCAGGAGAGCCGTGTGTTCACGCTGGTTCCTCAGACCACGCTTATAGCCGGTGAAGATAGCTTTACTCCACAGTCTGACCAATCAAACAGAGACAGAGTTACAGTCTGACCAATCACACACACAGAGACACAGAGTGTACAGGTGTTGCTGCTTACCTTCCAGGCATTGTCAGTCTTCTCCAGGTGAGTCCACCTGCAAACATGGAGCACAAAGTTCATGTTACAGATTATTATTAACTAGTTTATTGGTACATAGTGAAATCAGATCATCTATAGTGCATCAGAGCAGGTAAGCAACGCAGCCGAGGTGGAAATTTAGTTTGCGGCTGCCAGTCACATCGCCCTTACTTAATACTAAACCAATATTAAAGATTATTGTTCACATTACACTTAAGACACCAATGCATGCATGGAGTTACACTTTATAAACTAAATGTATTGGCCCAGTTAGCGTTGAACAGGCTGAATGAAGAGTACAATCCTTTTAGTTTAACATGAAACAGCCCCAGACTCCCCATCACCAAATTCCACCAGACTCCATGTAAATAATCAGGACTTTTATCATCGTAAAACACACTTCATTCAAAGTGGACAGAAACTAAATAAAACTACCAGAAGCCGTCTTGGTTCATCTTTCCACTGTTCCAACAATCACCACTCTGGTTTGGTTGAAATAAACCCTTAATTCACCCATTTACATGTGGAAATATGCTGGCTCTATACACGCTCAAAGTCCTGATTATTTACATGGAGTCTGGTGGAGATATGCTGGCTCTATACACGCTAAAAGTCCTGATTATTTACATGGAGTCTGGTGGAGATATGCTGGCTCTATACACGCTAAAAGTCTTGATTATTTACATGGAGTCTGGTGGGTTCTGCAGGGATCCTGACTGATGCTAACGTGTGTAAACCCAGATTCTGTGGGGGAACACTTCTGACCGTAACACCTCTCTCTGCAGAGCTGAATCCAACAGCTCACCTGTTCGTCTCTAACACCGGTACTGCTGTGTGAATGAAGCTAACGTTAGCTCGCTGCTATCGACTCACTTTAACCGTAAAACCGCGGGAACATATTGACAGTGCGAGCGTTTTAACACCGGGAGAAACTGATGTTTTAGCTCCGCCATGTTCCCCCGGCGCTCTGACTGAGCTTCCCCGGGCCGGAGGGCGCTCTGCCCGGGCCGCGACTGTTAGCTTCATCCGGACTAAATCTCCGCCATCCCGGCCTAAACTACCGACACACACCGACCGGTGACCGG
>JABUOV010000548.1:0-23924 GCA_025617405.1 Perca schrenkii
GGTGTGTGTCCTGCCAGCCCCGGCGTTGCTGTGCCTGCTGTCCGTTCCGCTGAGGCTCCTGTCCGCCCGCCGGCTGAGTGCCGCTGCTGCTGCTGCTGAGGCCGCCCGCCCTGTTGAGCGGTTCCCGCGCGGAGCATAATTTTGGTGGTTCGGGCAACCTGCTGGACCACCATTGTACTGGCCCTTTCTGGGGTGGGTGTTGTTGTTATAGGCCTGCTGTTCGGCCTGGTTCCTACCTCCACAAAAGTTTCAGGCTTGAGCGCCAGCCGTAGTTTGAAACTGGCGGGAGTTGTTGCGTTGATCTCCGCACGGACTGGGCCGTAAGACTGTTGTTGGGCAGGTGAAAGGACGTGGAAGCCTGTCTGTTCTGGGGGTTGTAATTCCTATTTCTATTCCTTCCCCGTTTGTGACTCACGTACTGCCAGCCTCCGTTGTTCCAGTCCTGGCCCGCCATCTCTCAGCCGAGCCAAAAGCCGTGGGGAAAACCTCAAAATGTGCAAAAAAACTAACTTAAAACTATCTCAAAAAAGAGAGACGTGATGGTCTATTTATGAGAAAATTTATTTTCAGTGAGCGACGCGTTTCGGCATTTAAAAATGCCTTTTTCAAGCTCAGAAAATCTTTCAAAAAAGTACTTCACCCACAGTACAGTAAACAGTCGGCAGAATGAATGAATGGGAAAGAAGCGGGAGCAGAGCGAATCACAACATCCTGGTTCTAGAGGACCTCACGTGACCTGGGAGCCAATGGCAATGCTTAAAGGCATAGCATGGGGTGTGTGTGGGGAAAGCAAGGCCTGCTTAGTGCCTGCTAGAAAATTAAGAAAAAAAAGGAAACATCCTTAAAAAGGATTTAAAATCATTACAAATTAAAAGCACAAGGCCAGTCTTGTACAATTAATTAAATAATAACGAAATCTTATAAAATTGCAAATAAAAGCATTTAATTTGAATTGAAATAAATCACCAAGTGAGTGTAAAGTCCCCATAAGAAATAATATATCCCTCTGTCTTTTTTTTCTTTTTTTCAGAAAACCAGGGAGGCCAAGGTCGAGGTCAGGCAAGGTGAGTGTTATTTTAGAGTTATTAAAAGAACTAAATTTGGATTGAATAGTCAGATTAGGGTTAAAATAAGGGTTATGATTTGGTTGAAGAATCCCAATCATGCCTTCTTAAGAGAAAGGTTAAGGTTAGGGTTAGATTATTGGGTTAGGGTTATAATTTAGATTGAGATGGGATAAGGGGTCCCAATTGTGCATTCATAATCGAATGGTTAAGGTTAGGGTTAAGTTATTGGGTTGGGGTTATGATAAAGATATTATACAGGTACGAATTGGGTTTGGTTGGGTTTAGGCACTAAATTTACTGGTTAAGGTTAGGCAAGGTGACCAGTATGTGCCTAAAGAGCTGTTAACCGCCATTCAGTAAATCGGTTGGGTTTAGCGAAGGTTCCTGTGGTATATAACCCATGAGGCATGTAGTGTTTGAATGGGAAGTAAGATGTTGTGCTCAGCTCTGCCGCCCAACATACTTAGAACAAACATGTGGGGAGTAGAATGACCATCACATAAACAATATATCTGTGGAAACACATGAAAACAGTTTACCGTCAGCAACAACAGCATTTGAAACCTAGGAAAAGGAAAACAAGTGCAATTCAATTTCCTAATGTAAATATATACTTTCAAGCAATATGTTGGTTCATAGGGAGCTCCAGATAAGACAGGCATGTCAATAATGTTATACTATTATTAATTATGGTTTCCTAAAAAGTAGCGCTAAAAATAGGGATGTATATTATGTATTTTGTGTGTCCAATTATAGGTGGATTGCCAATAGGAAGGCCCGTCTGAGAAGAAAGGAAGCAGGGAAAGCTTCAGTCCAGGTACTGGCGGGTTAGGAGTGAAAAAAATGAAATCCTGCTGCCGTAAGGCAGCAGGATTGAAGCACGAACCATGGACTTTAGACTAATTCCCCACTGTCCTATCTCTCATTAAGGCCGTGGGGCAGTTGTGTACCCAATTTCTGGATCCAGGACCTTTCTACTCTCCTACGTTGCTGGACGGACCAGGCTGGATTGGACTCCAGGATAGTGGCCCTGAGGTTGGTCCAGCTGTGGTCCACAAAATGTTGGACTAAAGGGAGATGTAGATTCTTTTTTTTATTAATATTGTATCTATGTTGGGTAAATCTAGTCAATAAGGAGTTTCCAGATTCTCCAACATATTGCTTGTTGCATTGTAAACATCTGATTAAATAAATCACATTATTCTGGTGTACAGTTGTATTATTCTGGGTTAAGAAAACTTCTTTTGTGGTCTGATTCTGCACAATTTTGTAATTTCTGTAAAATTCTGTCTGTGCTCTGGTCTTACGGATCTGTAGAGGCCCGAGTTTGGCTTTAACCAAAATATCACTCAGGTTTTTGTTTTTTCTAAAGGCTGCAATCAGCCTGTGGTCCTTTAAGAAAATGTTATTACCTCCAGAGGAAATAAAGTTATTTTTTAATTGTTTAACTAATTTGACGTTTTCAGCAGAATATGTTAATATAATGGGCAGAATGGGGTCCAAGCAAACTGGTTTGGGTTGACTAAAGGTTCTCAGTGCCTGCCGTAGCATGGTGTGAGAGTACCCCCCTTGTGCGCAATGAGGAGAAAAGGATTTTGGTAGCACTTTTTAAAATCTTCTGTTCTAGTGCATATTCTTTTGAATCTTAATAATTGGGATTTGACTAGGCCCGCAAAGGTGTGGCGTGGGTGATGACTGGATCTAAACAACAACGCATGCGTGTCAGTTTTTTTAAAAAAAAACTTTGACATCCAGCCTGCGTGTGGAGGAAAAAGTCAGCCCCTTTAAAGGTCGTCGTGTCCAGAAAATCCATGGAATCCTGACTGATGGCTGAGGTCAATTTAATGGACTCCCTCTGCCCATTTAAGGTAACCATAAACTGCTCAAAATCCTCTAACGAATGTTCCCATATGCCCCAGATATCGTCCAAATAGCGGAAATAATGTAGCGGTTTTTTTATGACATGCTGCTAATGCTTTTTTCCTCCCAGTCTGCCATAAAAAGGTTAGCATAAGCAGGAGCAAACTTCTTTCCCATCGCCGTCCCCCTGGTCTGTAAGAAGTATTGGTCATCAAATTCAAAATCATTTTTGGTTAAATTAATTTCTAACAATTGGAGAATTTCTTTGTCAGGTCTCTTGCTATTTGGGTATTTCAGCAAGGCATTTTTGACCGCTAAAAGACCTTCGGGTGTCTGTATATTCGTGTAGAGGGCTGTGACGTCGAGGGAAAAGAGGAAAGCTGTCGGCGGTACATCCAGGTTTTTAACTTTGGACAGAAAATCAAAAGTGTCTTTCAAATAACTCGGGTGTAATGTCGATAAGGGATTAAGAAAAAAATCAATATATTCCGCCGTGCGGTAGGTCTCGCTCTCACAATCAGAAACAATCGGGCGCCCCGGAGGAATGCAATAAGGGAGGCTCCAGGATTCTTTCTTTTTGTGGATTTTTGGTAACAGATAAAATCTGCGCATTCTAGGTTCCTTATTTCCCTGGAGGTAAGTCATTTGTTTGCGATTAATGAATTTCTTATTGTATAATGATAAGAGGATTTTATTGACTAGTGGTATGGTGTCTTTATAAATAGGTCGGTCCAGTTTCATATAATAATTTTGGTCATTAAGTTGTCTGTATCCCTCCCATAAATAGTCTTTCCTGTCCATAAGAACAACTGCGCTACCCTTATCTGCAGATTTAATCACTAAATTGTTGTTTTCACTCAACTGGCGGAGTGCTATGGTTTCAAATTTGGATAGGTTGGACTTGGTCCAACCTATTTTGTAGTTTTTTTGAAAATGTTCATCATCCAAATGTGTTAAATTTGTGACCACAGGGGGGAGCTGTGCAGAAGAGGGAACCCAGGTGGACTTGGGGATAAAAGGAAGGTGTGCAGAATCAGGTTTGTTCTCATAATAAACAGACAGTTTAAGTTTCCTATGATAGTTTTGTAGGTCTAGTTTGGTCTGATCTTTTAAATACTTGTGACTAGACCTGTGAAGAGAGGGAATAAAAGTCAACCCTTTATTAAGCAGCATGTTCTGTGCTGCTGTCAGCTGGAAGGATTCACATAAGTTGACCACTGTGTTCAACCCTGCTTTGTTTTCACCACTTACAGGGAAATGGTGTTTAAACACTGGACCCAGTGTTGCAGCATGCTTTCACCTGTTTGTGGGGTCCAGTGAATGTGATCCCCCCCTCTACATGGAAGCTGCTCCTGGAGAGCTGAGGAATGAAAGTGTAGTTATTTTCAATGTAAATGTTTAAGCGTCTCAGATTGTCTTGTTCTGCAGGTGGCAGTTGCCTGCTGAAATCCAGCAGGACGACAAAGATCTGTGCTTGGGGGAAAGCTTTTTCAGCCATTTTGAACGCTCTGTCCAGTTGTGGGATGGTTACTGTGTTCAGATCCTTGGCCCTGCTGTTGATGCCGAAGGAAAGTACCACTTTTTCCACTAACATGGAGACCGGTGTTTTGGCCAAAATGCACTCAGCATGTGCAAATGTGGCCCCTGGGTAGCTGTCCACCTGGATGTGCTGGTGGGTAAAAGGTGAAATTTTGCACAGGTTGGAGTCTCCCATGAAGATCCAAGGTTTCTTTGGCTCCAGCCTCCAAACAGTGTCCTTATTGGAGGTCTGGGCGTGTCTGAGGGGCCTGTTTGTAGGGTTGGTTGGAGCAGGCGGGGATGATGTAGCCAGGGGTGCAAAGGAGAGAGTGCTCTGAACTGGGGGTTTTGCTGGGAGGCCCAGTTTGAAGCCAGCACTCTGCAGGGGGGTAGTTGATGTGAAGTCTTCTGTGACTTTTGTTTGCAGGTTAGGAAGCCTGCGTGGAGGCCTCTGCTGCAGTGGCGTTTCCAGGATTGGGAACACTGGGGAGAGGGCAGCAGGTGAGTGTGGGGAAAGAGGAGAGGAAGCGGAGGAGAGGGAGAGGGGGAAGGGGGGGAGGAGGGGAAGGTGGGTGTGTGAGCGAGAGGGGCCTCACATGGAAGAGGATCCTCGTGTAGGGAGATCAATTCCGCCTCCTCTACCTGTTGCTGCTGCTGCTGTGCCTCTGTCTCCTCAGCTGTTTGAGTGCTGTGAGTAGCCATCTGGGGAGCTGGGTGGGTCTCTGGTGCCCGCTGTGCTGGGTCCGTCCTTAATGCCTGCCACTGTGTGATAATCCGTGGGACTCCAGGTTGTGGGTCAGGTGTGGGGGGCAGGAGCTGCCATTTTCAAAAAAATCTGTGATGGCAGAGCTGAGGTGTCTTCTCCTCGCAGGCTGACCTTTAGGCCCGCTCTCTGCCTGGGTTGGAGGAGGGTGCGCCCGTGGAGGAGGAAGAGGAGGAGGAGGAGTGGGGGCTGGAGGCTCTGGGTCCCGTGGTGGAGATGGCCCCTCAGTTCCTTGTGGGGCCAAAGGTCGTGCTATCCCCACAGTCTCAGGTACAGTCTGGGTCTGTTGGGCCTCCTGAGGTTGCCCCAAAAGACAGGTTTGAACAGTAGCCTCCACTCTAGCATACACTGTCTCTAGGAGTTCCTGGGACAATTTTTTGCCATAATGGCTGCGTGACCAAGCAGCTGCTATTTCAAAGTTCTTCTTCCAGTTGCCTGGCTGAAGTTGCTGCAAGATCTGAAGGTTGTTATCTATATTGTCTTTGTAGTGGCCTTCCAGTGTTGCTAAAGTTTCGTGTTCCCAGATTTTTGCATTACCCATAATAATGTTCTCTGTTGCAGGGTTTGTATCTGCTGGTTTGATCGAATCAATCAGGGTCTGCGTCAGCCTAGCTATGGCAGGTGGGCTATCAGTAGCTGTCACATTATTAAAGTGATGTGCTGACCTAATAATCCTATGAATAATCTTTGTTCTGTTCAAAAAGTCTGGGTCATTAACTTGTTGTTTTTGTTGATTATTCCCATAGGTTTGGACAAACCTCCCACCTTGCTGGTGTGTGTCCTGCCAGCCCCGGCGTTGTTGTGCCTGCTGTCCGTTCCGCTGAGGCTCCTGTCCGCTCCGCTGTTGAGGCCGCTGCTGCTGCTGCTGAGGCCGCCGCCCGCCCCGTTGAGCGGTTCCCCCGCGCGGAGCATAATTTTGCGTTCGGCGGTTCTGCTGACCACCATTGTACTGGCCCTTTCTCTGGTGGGTGTTGTTGTTATAGGCCTGCTGTTCGGCCTGGTTCCTACCTCCATAAAAGTTTCGGTTTGAGCGCCAGCCGTAGTTTTGAAACTGGCGGGAGTTGTTGCGTTGATCTCCCCGCACGGACTGGGCGTAAGACTGTTGTTGCGGGTGAAAGGACGTGGAAGCCTGTCTGTTCTGGGGGTTGTAATTCCTATTTCTATTCCTTCCCCGTTTGTGACTCACGTACTGCCAGCCTCCGTTGTTCCAGTCCTGGCCCGCCATCTCTCAGCCGAGCCAAAAGCCGTGGGGAAAACCTCAAAATGTGCAAAAAAACTAACTTAAAACTATCTCAAAAAAGAGAGACGTGATGGTCTATTTATGAGAAAATTTATTTTCAGTGAGCGACGCGTTTCGGCATTTAAAAATGCCTTTTTCAAGCTCAGAAAATCTTTCAAAAAAGTACTTCACCCACAGTACAGTAAACAGTCGGCAGAATGAATGAATGGGAAAGAAGCGGGAGCAGAGCGAATCACAACATCCTGGTTCTAGAGGACCTCACGTGACCTGGGAGCCAATGGCAATGCTTAAAGGCATAGCATGGGGGTGTGTGTGGGGAAAGCAAGGCCTGCTTAGTGCCTGCTAGAAAATTAAGAAAAAAAAGGAAACATCCTTAAAAAAAGGAATTTAAAATCATTACAAATTAAAAGCACAAGGCCAGTCTTGTACAATTAATTAAATAATAACGAAATCTTATAAAATTGCAAATAAAAGCATTTAATTTGAATTGAAATAAATCACCAAGTGAGTGTAAAGTCCCCATAAGAAAAAATATATCCCTCTGTCTTTTTTTTCTTTTTTTTCAGAAAACCAGGGAGGCCAAGGTCGAGGTCAGGCAAGGTGAGTGTTATTTTAGAGTTATTAAAAGAACTAAATTTGGATTGAATAGTCAGATTAGGGTTAAAATAAGGGTTATGATTTGGTTGAAGAATCCCAATCATGCCTTCTTAAGAGAAAGGTTAAGGTTAGGGTTAGATTATTGGGTTAGGGTTATAATTTAGATTGAGATGGGATAAGGGGTCCCAATTGTGCATTCATAATCGAATGGTTAAGGTTAGGGTTAAGTTATTGGGTTGGGGTTATGATAAAGATATTATACAGGTACGAATTGGGTTTGGTTGGGTTTAGGCACTAAATTTACTGGTTAAGGTTAGGCAAGGTGACCAGTATGTGCCTAAAGAGCTGTTAACCGCCATTCAGTAAATCGGTTGGGTTTAGGCGAAGGTTCCTATGGTATATAACCCATGAGGCATGTAGTGTTTGAATGGGAAGTAAGATGTTGTGCTCAGCTCTGCCGCTCCAACATACTTAGAACAAACATGTGGGGAGTAGAATGACCATCACATAAACAATATATCTGTGGAACACACAGAAAACAGTTTGTCATAAACAGCAACAACAGTATTTGAACCATAGGAAAAGGAAAACAAGTGCAATTCAATTTCCTAATGTAAATATATACTTTCAAGCAATATGTTGGTTCATAGGGAGCTCCAGATAAGACAGGCATGTCAATAATGTTATACTATTATTAATTATGGTTTCTAAAAAAGTAGCGCTAAAAATAGGGATGTATATTATGTATTTTGTGTGTCCAATTATAGGTGGATTGCCAATAGGAAGGCCCGTCTGAGAAGAAAGGAAGCAGGGAAAGCTTCAGTCCAGGTACTGGCGGGTTAGGAGTGAAAAAAATGAAATCCTGCTGCCGTAAGGCAGCAGGATTGAAGCACGAACCATGGACTTTAGACTAATTCCCCACTGTCCTATCTCTCATTAAGGCCGTGGGGCAGTTGTGTACCCAATTTCTGGATCCAGGACCTTTCTACTCTCCTACGTTGCTGGACGGACCAGGCTGGATTGGACTCCAGGATAGTGGCCCTGAGGTTGGTCCAGCTGTGGTCCACAAAATGTTGGACTAAAGGGAGATGTAGATTCTTTTTTTTATTAATATTGTATCTATGTTGGGTAAATCTAGTCAATAAGGAGTTTCCAGATTCTCCAACATATTGCTTGTTGCATTGTAAACATCTGATTAAATAAATCACATTATTCTGGTGTACAGTTGTATTATTCTGGGTTAAGAAAACTTCTTTTGTGGTCTGATTCTGCACAATTTTGTAATTTCTGTAAAATTCTGTCTGTGCTCTGGTCTTACGGATCTGTAGAGGCCCGAGTTTGGCTTTAACCAAAATATCACTCAGGTTTTTGTTTTTTCTAAAGGCTGCAATCAGCCTGTGGTCCTTTAAGAAAATGTTATTACCTCCAGAGGAAATAAAGTTATTTTTTAATTGTTTAACTAATTTGACGTTTTCAGCAGAATATGTTAATATAATGGGCAGAATGGGGTCCAAGCAAACTGGTTTGGGTTGACTAAAGGTTCTCAGTGCCTGCCGTAGCATGGTGTGAGAGTACCCCCTTGTGCGCAATGAGGAGAAAAGGATTTTGGTAGCACTTTTAAAATCTTCTGTTCTAGTGCATATTCTTTTGAATCTTAATAATTGGGATTTGACTAGGCCCGCAAAGGTGTGGCGTGGGTGATGACTGGATCTAAACAACAACGCATGCGTGTCAGTTTTTTTAAAAAAAACTTTGACATCCAGCCTGCGTGTGGAGGAAAAGTCAGCCCCTTTAAAGGTCGTCGTGTCCAGAAAATCCATGGAATCCTGACTGATGGCTGAGGTCAATTTAATGGACTCCCTCTGCCCATTTAAGGTAACCATAAACTGCTCAAAATCCTCTAACGAATGTTCCCATATGCCCCAGATATCATCCAAATAGCGGAAATAATGTAGCGGTTTTTTTATGACATGCTGCTAATGCTTTTTTCCTCCCAGTCTGCCATAAAAAGGTTAGCATAAGCAGGAGCAAACTTCTTTCCCATCGCCGTCCCCCCCTGGTCTGTAAGAAGTATTGGTCATCAAATTCAAAATCATTTTTGGTTAAATTAATTTCTAACAATTGGAGAATTTCTTTGTCAGGTCTCTTGCTATTTGGGTATTTCAGCAAGGCATTTTTGACCGCTAAAAGACCTTCGGGTGTCTGTATATTCGTGTAGAGGGCTGTGACGTCGAGGGAAAAGAGGAAAGCTGTCGGCGGTACATCCAGGTTTTTTAACTTTGGACAGAAAATCAAAAGTGTCTTTCAAATAACTCGGGTGTAATGTCGATAAGGGATTAAGAAAAAAAATCAATATATTCCGCCGTGCGGTAGGTCTCGCTCTCACAATCAGAAACAATCGGGCGCCCCGGGGGAATGCAATAAGGGAGGCTCCAGGATTCTTTCTTTTTGGGGGTTTTTTGGTAACAGATAAAATCTGCGCATTCTAGGTTCCTTATTTCCCTGGAGGTAAGTCATTTGTTTGCGATTAATGAATTTCTTATTGTATAATGATAAGAGGATTTTATTGACTAGTGGTATGGTGTCTTTATAAATAGGTCGGTCCAGTTTCATATAATAATTTTGGTCATTAAGTTGTCTGTATCCCTCCCATAAATAGTCTTTCCTGTCCATAAGAACAACTGCGCTACCCTTATCTGCAGATTTAATCACTAAATTGTTGTTTTCACTCAACTGGCGGAGTGCTATGGTTTCAAATTTGGATAGGTTGGACTTGGTCCAACCTATTTTGTAGTTTTTTTTTGAAAATGTTCATCATCCAAATGTGTTAAATTTGTGACCACAGGGGGGAGCTGTGCAGAAGAGGGAACCCAGGTGGACTTGGGGATAAAAGGAAGGTGTGCAGAATCAGGTTTGTTCTCATAATAAACAGACAGTTTAAGTTTCCTATGATAGTTTTGTAGGTCTAGTTTGGTCTGATCTTTTAAATACTTGTGACTAGACCTGTGAAGAGAGGGAATAAAAGTCAACCCTTTATTAAGCAGCATGTTCTGTGCTGCTGTCAGCTGGAAGGATTCACATAAGTTGACCACTGTGTTCAACCCTGCTTTGTTTTCACCACTTACAGGGAAATGGTGTTTAAACACTGGACCCAGTGTTGCAGCATGCTTTCACCTGTTTGTGGGGTCCAGTGAATGTGATCCCCCCCTCTACATGGAAGCTGCTCCTGGAGAGCTGAGGAATGAAAGTGTAGTTATTTTCAATGTAAATGTTTAAGCGTCTCAGATTGTCTTGTTCTGCAGGTGGCAGTTGCCTGCTGAAATCCAGCAGGACGACAAAGATCTGTGCTTGGGGGAAAGCTTTTTCAGCCATTTTGAACGCTCTGTCCAGTTGTGGGATGGTTACTGTGTTCAGATCCTTGGCCCTGCTGTTGATGCCGAAGGAAAGTACCACTTTTTCCACTAACATGGAGACCGGTGTTTTGGCCAAAATGCACTCAGCATGTGCAAATGTGGCCCCTGGGTAGCTGTCCACCTGGATGTGCTGGTGGGTAAAAGGTGAAATTTTGCACAGGTTGGAGTCTCCCATGAAGATCCAAGGTTTCTTTGGCTCCAGCCTCCAGACAGTGTCCTTATTGGAGGTCTGGGCGTGTCTGAGGGGCCTGTTTGTAGGGTTGGTTGGAGCAGGCGGGGATGATGTAGCCAGGGGGTGCAAAGGAGAGAGTGCTCTGAACTGGGGGGTTTTGCTGGGAGGCCCAGTTTGAAGCCAGCACTCTGCAGGGGGGTAGTTGATGTGAAGTCTTCTGTGACTTTTGTTTGCAGGTTAGGAAGCCTGCGTGGAGGCCTCTGCTGCAGTGGCGTTTCCAGGATTGGGAACACTGGGGAGAGGGCAGCAGGTGAGTGTGGGGAAAGAGGAGAGGAAGCGGAGGAGAGGGAGAGGGGAATGGGGGAGGAGGGGAAGGTGGGTGTGTGAGCGAGAGGGGCCTCACATGGAAGAGGATCCTCGTGTAGGGAGATCAATTCCGCCTCCTCTACCTGTTGCTGCTGCTGCTGTGCCTCTGTCTCCTCAGCTGTTTGAGTGCTGTGAGTAGCCATCTGGGGAGCTGGGTGGGTCTCTGGTGCCCGCTGTGCTGGGTCCGTCCTTAATGCCTGCCACTGTGTGATAATCCGTGGGACTCCAGGTTGTGGGTCAGGTGTGGGGGGCAGGAGCTGCCATTTTCAAAAAATCTGTGATGGCAGAGCTGAGGTGTCTTCTCCTCGCAGGCTGACCTTTAGGCCCGCTCTCTGCCTGGGTTGGAGGAGGGTGCGCCCGTGGAGGAGGAAGAGGAGGAGGAGGAGTGGGGGCTGGAGGCTCTGGGTCCCGTGGTGGAGATGGCCCCTCAGTTCCTTGTGGGGCCAAAGGTCGTGCTATCCCCACAGTCTCAGGTACAGTCTGGGTCTGTTGGGCCTCCTGAGGTTGCCCCAAAAGACAGGTTTGAACAGTAGCCTCCACTCTAGCATACACTGTCTCTAGGAGTTCCTGGGACAATTTTTTGCCATAATGGCTGCGTGACCAAGCAGCTGCTATTTCAAAGTTCTTCTTCCAGTTGCCTGGCTGAAGTTGCTGCAAGATCTGAAGGTTGTTATCTATATTGTCTTTGTAGTGGCCTTCCAGTGTTGCTAAAGTTTCGTGTTCCCAGATTTTTTGCATTACCCATAATAATGTTCTCTGTTGCAGGGTTTGTATCTGCTGGTTTGATCGAATCAATCAGGGTCTGCGTCAGCCTAGCTATGGCAGGTGGGCTATCAGTAGCTGTCACATTATTAAAGTGATGTGCTGACCTAATAATCCTATGAATAATCTTTGTTCTGTTCAAAAAGTCTGGGTCATTAACTTGTTGTTTTTTGCTGATTCTTCCCATAGGTTTGGACAAACCTCCCACCTTGCTGGTGTGTGTCCTGCCAGCCCCGGCGTTGTTGTGCCTGCTGTCCGTTCCGCTGAGGCTCCTGTCCGCTCCGCTGTTGAGGCCGCTGCTGCTGCTGCTGAGGCCGCCGCCCGCCCCGTTGAGCGGTTCCCCGCGCGGAGCATAATTTTGCGTTCGGCGGTTCTGCTGACCACCATTGTACTGGCCCTTTCTCTGGTGGGTGTTGTTGTTATAGGCCTGCTGTTCGGCCTGGTTCCTACCTCCATAAAAGTTTCGGTTTGAGCGCCAGCCGTAGTTTTGAAACTGGCGGGAGTTGTTGCGTTGATCTCCCCGCACGGACTGGGCGTAAGACTGTTGTTGCGGGTGAAAGGACGTGGAAGCCTGTCTGTTCTGGGGGTTGTAATTCCTATTTCTATTCCTTCCCCGTTTGTGACTCACGTACTGCCAGCCTCCGTTGTTCCAGTCCTGGCCCGCCATCTCTCAGCCGAGCCAAAAGCCGTGGGGAAAACCTCAAAATGTGCAAAAAAACTAACTTAAAACTATCTCAAAAAAGAGAGACGTGATGGTCTATTTATGAGAAAATTTATTTTCAGTGAGCGACGCGTTTCGGCATTTAAAAATGCCTTTTTCAAGCTCAGAAAATCTTTCAAAAAAGTACTTCACCCACAGTACAGTAAACAGTCGGCAGAATGAATGAATGGGAAAGAAGCGGGAGCAGAGCGAATCACAACATCCTGGTTCTAGAGGACCTCACGTGACCTGGGAGCCAATGGCAATGCTTAAAGGCATAGCATGGGGTGTGTGTGGGGAAAGCAAGGCCTGCTTAGTGCCTGCTAGAAAATTAAGAAAAAAAAGGAAACATCCTTAAAAAAGGAATTAAAATCATTACAAATTAAAAGCACAAGGCCAGTCTTGTACAATTAATTAAATAATAACGAAATCTTATAAAATTGCAAATAAAAGCATTTAATTTGAATTGAAATAAATCACCAAGTGAGTGTAAAGTCCCCATAAGAAAATATATCCCTCTGTCTTTTTTTCTTTTTTTTCAGAAAACCAGGGAGGCCAAGGTCGAGGTCAGGCAAGGTGAGTGTTATTTTAGAGTTATTAAAAGAACTAAATTTGGATTGAATAGTCAGATTAGGGTTAAAATAAGGGTTATGATTTGGTTGAAGAATCCCAATCATGCCTTCTTAAGAGAAAGGTTAAGGTTAGGGTTAGATTATTGGGTTAGGGTTATAATTTAGATTGAGATGGGATAAGGGGTCCCAATTGTGCATTCATAATCGAATGGTTAAGGTTAGGGTTAAGTTATTGGGTTGGGGTTATGATAAAGATATTATACAGGTACGAATTGGGTTTGGTTGGGTTTAGGCACTAAATTTACTGGTTAAGGTTAGGCAAGGTGACCAGTATGTGCCTAAAGAGCTGTTAACCGCCATTCAGTAAATCGGTTGGGTTTAGGCGAAGGTTCCTATGGTATATAACCCATGAGGCATGTAGTGTTTGAATGGGAAGTAAGATGTTGTGCTCAGCTCTGCCGCTCCAACATACTTAGAACAAACATGTGGGGAGTAGAATGACCATCACATAAACAATATATCTGTGGAACACACAGAAAACAGTTTGTCATAAACAGCAACAACAGTATTTGAACCATAGGAAAAGGAAAACAAGTGCAATTCAATTTCCTAATGTAAATATATACTTTCAAGCAATATGTTGGTTCATAGGGAGCTCCAGATAAGACAGGCATGTCAATAATGTTATACTATTATTAATTATGGTTTCTAAAAAAGTAGCGCTAAAAATAGGGATGTATATTATGTATTTTGTGTGTCCAATTATAGGTGGATTGCCAATAGGAAGGCCCGTCTGAGAAGAAAGGAAGCAGGGAAAGCTTCAGTCCAGGTACTGGCGGGTTAGGAGTGAAAAAAATGAAATCCTGCTGCCGTAAGGCAGCAGGATTGAAGCACGAACCATGGACTTTAGACTAATTCCCCACTGTCCTATCTCTCATTAAGGCCGTGGGGCAGTTGTGTACCCAATTTCTGGATCCAGGACCTTTCTACTCTCCTACGTTGCTGGACGGACCAGGCTGGATTGGACTCCAGGATAGTGGCCCTGAGGTTGGTCCAGCTGTGGTCCACAAAATGTTGGACTAAAGGGAGATGTAGATTCTTTTTTTTATTAATATTGTATCTATGTTGGGTAAATCTAGTCAATAAGGAGTTTCCAGATTCTCCAACATATTGCTTGTTGCATTGTAAACATCTGATTAAATAAATCACATTATTCTGGTGTACAGTTGTATTATTCTGGGTTAAGAAAACTTCTTTTGTGGTCTGATTCTGCACAATTTGGTAATTTCTGTAAAATTCTGTCTGTGCTCTGGTCTTACGGATCTGTAGAGGCCCGAGTTTGGCTTTAACCAAAATATCACTCAGGTTTTTGTTTTTTCTAAAGGCTGCAATCAGCCTGTGGTCCTTTAAGAAAATGTTATTACCTCCAGAGGAAATAAAGTTATTTTTTAATTGTTTAACTAATTTGACGTTTTCAGCAGAATATGTTAATATAATGGGCAGAATGGGGTCCAAGCAAACTGGTTTGGGTTGACTAAAGGTTCTCAGTGCCTGCCGTAGCATGGTGTGAGAGTACCCCCTTGTGCGCAATGAGGAGAAAAGGATTTTGGTAGCACTTTTAAAATCTTCTGTTCTAGTGCATATTCTTTTGAATCTTAATAATTGGGATTTGACTAGGCCCGCAAAGGTGTGGCGTGGGTGATGACTGGATCTAAACAACAACGCATGCGTGTCAGTTTTTTTAAAAAAAACTTTGACATCCAGCCTGCGTGTGGAGGAAAAGTCAGCCCCTTTAAAGGTCGTCGTGTCCAGAAAATCCATGGAATCCTGACTGATGGCTGAGGTCAATTTAATGGACTCCCTCTGCCCATTTAAGGTAACCATAAACTGCTCAAAATCCTCTAACGAATGTTCCCATATGCCCCAGATATCATCCAAATAGCGGAAATAATGTAGCGGTTTTTTATGACATGCTGCTAATGCTTTTTCCTCCCAGTCTGCCATAAAAAGGTTAGCATAAGCAGGAGCAAACTTCTTTCCCATCGCCGTCCCCCTGGTCTGTAAGAAGTATTGGTCATCAAATTCAAAATCATTTTTGGTTAAATTAATTTCTAACAATTGGAGAATTTCTTTGTCAGGTCTCTTGCTATTTGGGTATTTCAGCAAGGCATTTTTGACCGCTAAAAGACCTTCGGGTGTCTGTATATTCGTGTAGAGGGCTGTGACGTCGAGGGAAAAGAGGAAAGCTGTCGGCGGTACATCCAGGTTTTTTAACTTTGGACAGAAAATCAAAAGTGTCTTTCAAATAACTCGGGTGTAATGTCGATAAGGGATTAAGAAAAAAATCAATATATTCCGCCGTGCGGTAGGTCTCGCTCTCACAATCAGAAACAATCGGGCGCCCCGGAGGAATGCAATAAGGGAGGCTCCAGGATTCTTTCTTTTTGTGGATTTTTGGTAACAGATAAAATCTGCGCATTCTAGGTTCCTTATTTCCCTGGAGGTAAGTCATTTGTTTGCGATTAATGAATTTCTTATTGTATAATGATAAGAGGATTTTATTGACTAGTGGTATGGTGTCTTTATAAATAGGTCGGTCCAGTTTCATATAATAATTTTGGTCATTAAGTTGTCTGTATCCCTCCCATAAATAGTCTTTCCTGTCCATAAGAACAACTGCGCTACCCTTATCTGCAGATTTAATCACTAAATTGTTGTTTTCACTCAACTGGCGGAGTGCTATGGTTTCAAATTTGGATAGGTTGGACTTGGTCCAACCTATTTTGTAGTTTTTTTGAAAATGTTCATCATCCAAATGTGTTAAATTTGTGACCACAGGGGGGAGCTGTGCAGAAGAGGGAACCCAGGTGGACTTGGGGATAAAAGGAAGGTGTGCAGAATCAGGTTTGTTCTCATAATAAACAGACAGTTTAAGTTTCCTATGATAGTTTTGTAGGTCTAGTTTGGTCTGATCTTTTAAATACTTGTGACTAGACCTGTGAAGAGAGGGAATAAAAGTCAACCCTTTATTAAGCAGCATGTTCTGTGCTGCTGTCAGCTGGAAGGATTCACATAAGTTGACCACTGTGTTCAACCCTGCTTTGTTTTCACCACTTACAGGGAAATGGTGTTTAAACACTGGACCCAGTGTTGCAGCATGCTTTCACCTGTTTGTGGGGTCCAGTGAATGTGATCCCCCTCTACATGGAAGCTGCTCCTGGAGAGCTGAGGAATGAAAGTGTAGTTATTTTCAATGTAAATGTTTAAGCGTCTCAGATTGTCTTGTTCTGCAGGTGGCAGTTGCCTGCTGAAATCCAGCAGGACGACAAAGATCTGTGCTTGGGGGAAAGCTTTTTCAGCCATTTTGAACGCTCTGTCCAGTTGTGGGATGGTTACTGTGTTCAGATCCTTGGCCCTGCTGTTGATGCCGAAGGAAAGTACCACTTTTTCCACTAACATGGAGACCGGTGTTTTGGCCAAAATGCACTCAGCATGTGCAAATGTGGCCCCTGGGTAGCTGTCCACCTGGATGTGCTGGTGGGTAAAAGGTGAAATTTTGCACAGGTTGGAGTCTCCCATGAAGATCCAAGGTTTCTTTGGCTCCAGCCTCCAAACAGTGTCCTTATTGGAGGTCTGGGCGTGTCTGAGGGGCCTGTTTGTAGGGTTGGTTGGAGCAGGCGGGGATGATGTAGCCAGGGGTGCAAAGGAGAGAGTGCTCTGAACTGGGGGTTTTGCTGGGAGGCCCAGTTTGAAGCCAGCACTCTGCAGGGGGGTAGTTGATGTGAAGTCTTCTGTGACTTTTGTTTGCAGGTTAGGAAGCCTGCGTGGAGGCCTCTGCTGCAGTGGCGTTTCCAGGATTGGGAACACTGGGGAGAGGGCAGCAGGTGAGTGTGGGGAAAGAGGAGAGGAAGCGGAGGAGAGGGAGAGGGGAATGGGGGAGGAGGGGAAGGTGGGTGTGTGAGCGAGAGGGGCCTCACATGGAAGAGGATCCTCGTGTAGGGAGATCAATTCCGCCTCCTCTACCTGTTGCTGCTGCTGCTGTGCCTCTGTCTCCTCAGCTGTTTGAGTGCTGTGAGTAGCCATCTGGGGGAGCTGGGTGGGTCTCTGGTGCCCGCTGTGCTGGGTCCGTCCTTAATGCCTGCCACTGTGTGATAATCCGTGGGACTCCAGGTTGTGGGTCAGGTGTGGGGGGCAGGAGCTGCCATTTTCAAAAAAATCTGTGATGGCAGAGCTGAGGTGTCTTCTCCTCGCAGGCTGACCTTTAGGCCCGCTCTCTGCCTGGGTTGGAGGAGGGTGCGCCCGTGGAGGAGGAAGAGGAGGAGGAGGAGTGGGGGGCTGGAGGCTCTGGGTCCCGTGGTGGAGATGGCCCCTCAGTTCCTTGTGGGGCCAAAGGTCGTGCTATCCCCACAGTCTCAGGTACAGTCTGGGTCTGTTGGGCCTCCTGAGGTTGCCCCCAAAAGACAGGTTTGAACAGTAGCCTCCACTCTAGCATACACTGTCTCTAGGAGTTCCTGGGACAATTTTTTTGCCATAATGGCTGCGTGACCAAGCAGCTGCTATTTCAAAGTTCTTCTTCCAGTTGCCTGGCTGAAGTTGCTGCAAGATCTGAAGGTTGTTATCTATATTGTCTTTGTAGTGGCCTTCCAGTGTTGCTAAAGTTTCGTGTTCCCAGATTTTTGCATTACCCATAATAATGTTCTCTGTTGCAGGGTTTGTATCTGCTGGTTTGATCGAATCAATCAGGGTCTGCGTCAGCCTAGCTATGGCAGGTGGGCTATCAGTAGCTGTCACATTATTAAAGTGATGTGCTGACCTAATAATCCTATGAATAATCTTTGTTCTGTTCAAAAAGTCTGGGTCATTAACTTGTTGTTTTTGTTGATTATTCCCATAGGTTTGGACAAACCTCCCACCTTGCTGGTGTGTGTCCTGCCAGCCCCGGCGTTGTTGTGCCTGCTGTCCGTTCCGCTGAGGCTCCTGTCCGCTCCGCTGTTGAGGCCGCTGCTGCTGCTGCTGAGGCCGCCGCCCGCCCCGTTGAGCGGTTCCCCCGCGCGGAGCATAATTTTGCGTTCGGCGGTTCTGCTGACCACCATTGTACTGGCCCTTTCTCTGGTGGGTGTTGTTGTTATAGGCCTGCTGTTCGGCCTGGTTCCTACCTCCATAAAAGTTTCGGTTTGAGCGCCAGCCGTAGTTTTGAAACTGGCGGGAGTTGTTGCGTTGATCTCCCCGCACGGACTGGGCGTAAGACTGTTGTTGCGGGTGAAAGGACGTGGAAGCCTGTCTGTTCTGGGGGTTGTAATTCCTATTTCTATTCCTTCCCCGTTTGTGACTCACGTACTGCCAGCCTCCGTTGTTCCAGTCCTGGCCCGCCATCTCTCAGCCGAGCCAAAAGCCGTGGGGAAAACCTCAAAATGTGCAAAAAAACTAACTTAAAACTATCTCAAAAAAGAGAGACGTGATGGTCTATTTATGAGAAAATTTATTTTCAGTGAGCGACGCGTTTCGGCATTTAAAAATGCCTTTTTTCAAGCTCAGAAAATCTTTCAAAAAGTACTTCACACACAGTACAGTAAACAGTCGGCAGAATGAATGAATGGGAAAGAGGAGGGAGCAGAGCGAATCACAACATCCTGGTTCTAGAGGACCTCACGTGACCTGGGAGCCAATGGCAATGGCTAAAGGCATAGCATGGGGTGTGTGTGGGGAAAGCAAGGCCTGCTTAGTGCCTGCTAGAAAATTAAGAAAAAAAAGGAAACATCCTTAAAAAAGGAATTAAAATCATTACAAATTAAAAGCACAAGGCCAGTCTTGTACAATTAATTAAATAATAACGAAATCTTATAAAATTGCAAATAAAAGCATTTAATTTGAATTGAAATAAATCACCAAGTGAGTGTAAAGTCCCCATAAGAAAATATATCCCTCTGTCTTTTTTTCTTTTTTTCAGAAAACCAGGGAGGCCAAGGTCGAGGTCAGGCAAGGTGAGTGTTATTTTAGAGTTATTAAAAGAACTAAATTTGGATTGAATAGTCAGATTAGGGTTAAAATAAGGGTTATGATTTGGTTGAAGAATCCCAATCATGCCTTCTTAAGAGAAAGGTTAAGGTTAGGGTTAGATTATTGGGTTAGGGTTATAATTTAGATTGAGATGGGATAAGGGGTCCCAATTGTGCATTCATAATCGAATGGTTAAGGTTAGGGTTAAGTTATTGGGTTGGGGTTATGATAAAGATATTATACAGGTACGAATTGGGTTTGGTTGGGTTTAGGCACTAAATTTACTGGTTAAGGTTAGGCAAGGTGACCAGTATGTGCCTAAAGAGCTGTTAACCGCCATTCAGTAAATCGGTTGGGTTTAGGCGAAGGTTCCTATGGTATATAACCCATGAGGCATGTAGTGTTTGAATGGGAAGTAAGATGTTGTGCTCAGCTCTGCCGCTCCAACATACTTAGAACAAACATGTGGGGAGTAGAATGACCATCACATAAACAATATATCTGTGGAACACACAGAAAACAGTTTGTCATAAACAGCAACAACAGTATTTGAACCATAGGAAAAGGAAAACAAGTGCAATTCAATTTCCTAATGTAAATATATACTTTCAAGCAATATGTTGGTTCATAGGGAGCTCCAGATAAGACAGGCATGTCAATAATGTTATACTATTATTAATTATGGTTTCTAAAAAAGTAGCGCTAAAAATAGGGATGTATATTATGTATTTTGTGTGTCCAATTATAGGTGGATTGCCAATAGGAAGGCCCGTCTGAGAAGAAAGGAAGCAGGGAAAGCTTCAGTCCAGGTACTGGCGGGTTAGGAGTGAAAAAAATGAAATCCTGCTGCCGTAAGGCAGCAGGATTGAAGCACGAACCATGGACTTTAGACTAATTCCCCACTGTCCTATCTCTCATTAAGGCCGTGGGGCAGTTGTGTACCCAATTTCTGGATCCAGGACCTTTCTACTCTCCTACGTTGCTGGACGGACCAGGCTGGATTGGACTCCAGGATAGTGGCCCTGAGGTTGGTCCAGCTGTGGTCCACAAAATGTTGGACTAAAGGGAGATGTAGATTCTTTTTTTTATTAATATTGTATCTATGTTGGGTAAATCTAGTCAATAAGGAGTTTCCAGATTCTCCAACATATTGCTTGTTGCATTGTAAACATCTGATTAAATAAATCACATTATTCTGGTGTACAGTTGTATTATTCTGGGTTAAGAAAACTTCTTTTGTGGTCTGATTCTGCACAATTTTGGTAATTTCTGTAAAATTCTGTCTGTGCTCTGGTCTTACGGATCTGTAGAGGCCCGAGTTTGGCTTTAACCAAAATATCACTCAGGTTTTTGTTTTTTCTAAAGGCTGCAATCAGCCTGTGGTCCTTTAAGAAAATGTTATTACCTCCAGAGGAAATAAAGTTATTTTTTAATTGTTTAACTAATTTGACGTTTTCAGCAGAATATGTTAATATAATGGGCAGAATGGGGTCCAAGCAAACTGGTTTGGGTTGACTAAAGGTTCTCAGTGCCTGCCGTAGCATGGTGTGAGAGTACCCCCTTGTGCGCAATGAGGAGAAAAGGATTTTGGTAGCACTTTTAAAATCTTCTGTTCTAGTGCATATTCTTTTGAATCTTAATAATTGGGATTTGACTAGGCCCGCAAAGGTGTGGCGTGGGTGATGACTGGATCTAAACAACAACGCATGCGTGTCAGTTTTTTTAAAAAACTTTGACATCCAGCCTGCGTGTGGAGGAAAAAGTCAGCCCCCTTTAAAGGTCGTCGTGTCCAGAAAATCCATGGAATCCTGACTGATGGCTGAGGTCAATTTAATGGACTCCTCTGCCCATTTAAGGTAACCATAAACTGCTCAAAATCCTCTAACGAATGTTCCCATATGCCCCAGATATCATCCAAATAGCGGAAATAATGTAGCTGTTTTTTATGACATGCTGCTAATGCTTTTTCCTCCCAGTCTGCCATAAAAGGGTTAGCATAAGCAGGAACAAACTTCTTTCCCATCGCCGCTCCCTGGTCTGTAAGAAGTATTGGTCATCAAATTCAAAATCATTTTGGTTAAATTAATTTCAACAATTGGGAGAATTTTATCAGGCCTCTATGGTCAGCATTTGTGCAAGGCATTTTAATCTAAAAGACCTTCGGGTGTCTGTACATCTGCAGAGGGCCAGACGAGGAAAAGAGGAAAGCTGCTTCCATGCAAGAATATCCAGGTTAGCGAAGCAAATATGTCAGCTAAAGAAGAAAGAAAATAGCCAGTGGCTGAGGTTAGGTTAAAGAAGAAAATAGGAAGAAAGGCTAGGCCAGGCCAGGTTAGGCTAGGCTAGGGCCAGGCCAGGCCAGGGCCAGGCCAGGGGCCAGGCCAGGCCAGGCCAGGCTGAAAGAGCGAGGGCCAGGCCAGGCCAGGCCAGGCCAGGCCAGGCCAGGCCAGGCCAGGCCAGGCCAGGCCAGGCCAGGCCAGGCCAGGCCAGGGCCAGGCTCAGGCCAGGGCCAGGCCAGGCCAGGCCAAAGAAACAGGCCAGGCCAGAAGAAAATAGGCCAGGCCAGGCCAGGCCAGGCCAGGCCAGGCCAGGCCAGGCCAGGGGCCAGGCCAGGGCCACAGCCAGCCAAAGAGCCAGGTCAGGCCAGGCCAGGCTGAAGAAGAAATAGGCTGAAACAGGCCAAATGAAAGAAAATAGGCCAGGCCAGGCCAGGCCAGGTCAGGCCAGGCCAGGCCAGGCCAGCTGAAGAAAATGTTGAAATATGAGGCCAGGCTGAGCACCAGGCCAGGCCAAGAAAATAAAGAAATAGGCCAGGCCAGTCAGGCCAGGCCAGGCCAGGCCAGGCCAGGCGAGGCCAAAGAAATAGGCCAGGCCAGGGCTGTGCTCTGGTCCACGGATCTGTAGAGGCCCGAGTTTGGCTTTAACCAAAGATATCACTCAGGTTTTTGTTTTTTTCTAAAGGCTGCAATCAGCCTGTGGTCCTTTAAGAAAATGTTATTACCTCCAGAGGAAATAAAGTTATTTTTTTAATTGTTTAACTAATTTGACGTTTTCAGCAGAATATGTTAATATAATGGGCAGAATGGGGTCCAAGCAAACTGGTTTGGGTTGACTAAAGGTTCTCAGTGCCTGCCGTAGCATGGTGTGAGAGTACCCCCTTGTGCGCAATGAGGAGAAAAGGATTTTGGTAGCACTTTTAAAATCTTCTGTTCTAGTGCATATTCTTTTGAATCTTAATAATTGGGATTTGACTAGGCCCGCAAAGGTGTGGCGTGGGTGATGACTGGATCTAAACAACAACGCATGCGTGCCAGTTTTTTTTAAAAAAACTTTGACATCCAGCCTGCGTCTGGAGGAAAAGTCAGCCCCTTTAAAGGTCGTCGTGTCCAGAAAATCCATGGAATCCTGACTGATGGCTGAGGTCAATTTAATGGACTCCCTCTGCCCATTTAAGGTAACCATAAACTGCTCAAAATCCTCTAACGAATGTTCCCATATGCCCCAGATATCGTCCAAATAGCGGAAATAATGTAGCGGTTTTTTATGACATGCTGCTAATGCTTTTTCCTCCCAGTCTGCCATAAAAAGGTTAGCATAAGCAGGAGCAAACTTCTTTCCCATCGCCGTCCCCCTGGTCTGTAAGAAGTATTGGTCATCAAATTCAAAATCATTTTTGGTTAAATTAATTTCTAACAATTGGAGAATTTCTTTGTCAGGTCTCTTGCTATTTGGGTATTTCAGCAAGGCATTTTTGACCGCTAAAAGACCTTCGGGTGTCTGTATATTCGTGTAGAGGGCTGTGACGTCGAGGGAAAAGAGGAAAGCTGTCGGGCGGTACAGGTCCAGGTTCAGGCCAGGCCAGGCCAGGCCAGGCCAGGCCAGGCCAGGCCAGGCCAGGCCAGGCCAGGCCAGGCCAGGCCAGGCCAGGCCAGGGCCAGGCCAGGCCAGGCCAGGCCAGGCCAGGCCAGGCCAGGCCAGGCCAGGCCAGGCCAGGCCAGGCCAGGCCAGGCCAGGCCAGGCCAGGCCAGGCCAGGCCAGGCCAGGCCAGGCCAGGCCAGGCCAGGCCAGGCCAGGCCAGGCCAGGCCAGGCCAGGCCAGGCCAGGCCAGGCCAGGCCAGGCCAGGCCAGGCCAGGCCAGGCCAGGCCAGGCCAGGCCAGGCCAGGCCAGGCCAGGCCAGGCCAGGCCAGGCCAGGCCAGGCCAGGCCAGGCCAGGCCAGGCCAGGCCAGGCCAGGGCCAGGCCAGGCCAGGCCAGGCCAGGCCAGGCCAGGCCAGGCCAGGCCAGGCCAGGCCAGGCCAGGCCAGGCCAGGCCAGGCCAGGCCAGGCCAGGCCAGGCCAGGCCAGGCCAGGCCAGGCCAGGCCAGGCCAGGCCAGGCCAGGCCAGGCCAGGCCAGGCCAGGCCAGGCCAGGCCAGGCCAGGCCAGGCCAGGCCAGGCCAGGCCAGGCCAGGCCAGGCCAGGCCAGGCCAGGCCAGGCCAGGCCAGGCCAGGCCAGGCCAGGCCAGGGCCAGGCCAGGCCAGGCCAGGCCAGGCCAGGCCAGGCCAGGCCAGGCCAGGCCAGGCCAGGCCAGGCCAGGCCAGGCCAGGCCAGGCCAGGCCAGGCCAGGCCAGGCCAGGCCAGGCCAGGCCAGGGCCAGGCCAGGCCAGGCCAGGCCAGGCCAGGCCAGGCCAGGCCAGGCCAGGCCAGGCCAGGCCAGGCCAGGGCCAGGCCAGGCCAGGCCAGGCCAGGCCAGGCCAGGCCAGGCCAGGCCAGGCCAGGCCAGGCCAGGCCAGGCCAGGCCAGGCCAGGCCAGGCCAGGCCAGGCCAGGCCAGGCCAGGCCAGGCCAGGCCAGGCCAGGGCCAGGCCAGGCCAGGCCAGGCCAGGCCAGGCCAGGCCAGGCCAGGCCAGGCCAGGCCA
>JABUOV010000055.1:0-5000 GCA_025617405.1 Perca schrenkii
GCTGAATGAATGGAGGTCTATAGAGCTCACAGGCCAGTGCTGAATGAATGGAGGTCTATGGAGCTCACAGGCCAGTGCAGAATGAATGGAGGTCTATGGAGCTCACAGGCCAGTGCTGAATGAATGGAGGTCTATAGAGCTCACAGGCCAGTGTAGAATGAATGGAGGTCTATGGAGCTCACAGGCCAGTGCTGAATGAATGGAGGTCTATGGAGCTCACAGGCCAGTGCTGAATGAATGGAGGTCTATGGAGCTCACAGGCCAGTGCTGAATGAATGGAGGTCTATGGAGCTCACAGGCCAGTGCTGAATGAATGGAGGTCTATGGAGCTCACAGGCCAATGCAGAATGAATGGAGGTCTATGGAGCTGTACTTTTCTCAGGATATAATCTTTTTCTAGTAATTTGAATTTCGAAAGGGGAGGCTAAGAAAATTTCGGGTTAACTGTTTTCGTAAAATACGAGATCGTATTCAGAACGCCCATTAAGCTCTGTTGTGAAATCCGGGAGAAGCCAGACCCACGTGACGCGTTTGTCCAATCAGCTGCCAGTCCACGTCCCTGGTCCCGCCCCTTTCCGCTGCGTAGTCCTGATGGCGCCCGTTTAGTGCGCGTAGTGTCTGTCGGACGTTCTGACTGTTTTTAGGGGAACATCCTGGTACTTTCAGTGTGTTATCTCCACGATATACTTAGAACTAAGTGTTAGAAGTGTGACAGTAGGTGGTTTAAGACACAGCCCCTGTCTCTCTAACCTGTCTGTCTACCTACCTGTCTACCTGTCTGTCTCTCTACCTGTCTGTCTACCTACCTGTCTACCTGTCTGTCTCTCTACCTGTCTTTCTTTCTAACCTGTCTGTCTGTTTATCTGTCTTCCTACCTGTCTGTCTGTCTCTCTAACCTGTCTGTCTCTCTAACCTGTCTGTCTCTCTACCTGTCTGTCTCTCTACCTGTCTGTCTCTCTAACCTGTCCGTCTCTCTACCTGCCTGTCTGTCTCTCTCTAACCTGTCTGTCTCTCTAACCTGTCTCTCTCTCTACCTGTCTGTCTGTCTCTCTAACCTGTCTGTCTCTCTCTAACCTGTCTGTCTCTCTAACCTGTCTCTCTCTCTACCTGTCTGTCTGCAGGTCAGGAATAACCCAAAGCGTTCTTGTCAGTTTAACCGCACCATGTTGGAGGAGTGCTCTGGGATTTCGGACCGTTTCTATGGTTACAGCAGAGGTCAGCCCTGCGTCCTCATCAAACTCAACCGGGTATGTTCCCCTCCATCCCATAATAACCTATACATATATATATATATATATATATATATATATATATATATATATATATATATATGTGTATATATATATATACATATATATATATATACACATATATATATATGTGTATATATATATATATATACACATATATATATATATATATATATATATATATATACACATATATATATATATACATATATATATATATATATGTGTATATATATATATATATATATATATATATATATATATATATATATATATATATATATATATATATATATATACACATATATATATATATATATATATGTATGTATATACACCACACCCCCTATGGAATGCCATTTTATTCAGAATTAAATAAATGAATAAATCAATAAATATGCCTTTGAAATACATCATGAAATAAATAAATGAGGCAATAAATACATAAATAAATTTAATTATTTCATGGTACTTTTATTTCATAAGTCCCCATTTATTTATTTCAAGAGACTTTTAGTCTGAGGTGAATGGGACTTCTTTGGCAGACCAACAACAGAACAATTTTAACAATTTTCGCCATCTTATTCATCACTAAATTCACTTCTGTGTGGTTGTGGTGCACTCTCAATTCGTCTTTTTGCCCACGGCTCTGTTCTGAATGTGAGAGATAGCCACGCCCCCTGATTTGCATATAAGAACTTGAAATAAATAGAGGGAAATAAATAAATATGGACTTATGAACTTATGAAATAAAAGTACCATGAAATAATTAAATTTAATTAATTACTTATGTATTTATTGCCTCATTTATTTATTTCATGATGTATTTCAAAGGCTTATTTATTCATGTATTTAATTCTGAATAAAACGGCATTCCATACACCCCTACCTCTATTAATATTATTATTAACCAGTAACCTGTCTGTCTACCTGTCTGTCTCTCTACCTGTGTAAATGTATTAATATATATTATTAACCAGTAACCTGTCTGTCTACCTGTGTAAATGTATTAATATATATATATTATTAACCAGTAACCTGTCTCTCTACCTGTCTGTCTCTCTACCTGTGTAAATGTATTAATATTATTATTATTAACCAGTAACCTGTCTGTCTACCTGTCTGTCTCTCCAGGTGATCGGCATGTTGCCGGGGAAGGACGGTCAATCTCCTTATGTCACCTGTGGAGCCAAGGTCTGTACCTGTCTGTCTGAACCTGTCTGTCTGAACCTGTCTGTCTGAACCTGTCTGTACCTGTCTGTCTGAACCTGTCTGTCTGAACCTGTCTGTACCTGTCTGTCTGAACCTGTCTGTACCTGTCTGTCTGAACCTGTCTGTCTGTACCTGTCTGTCTGAACCTGTCTGTCTGAACCTGTCTGTCTGAACCTGTCTGTCTGAACCTGTCTGTACCTGTCTGTCTGAACCTGTCTGCCTGAACCTGTCTGCCTGAACCTGTCTGTACCTGTCTGTCTGAACCTGTCTGTCTGTACCTGTCTATCTGAACCTGTCTGTCTGTACCGGTCTGTCTGAACCTGTCTGTCTGTACCTGTCTGTCTGAACCTGTCTGTCTGTACCTGTCTGTCTGAACCTGTC
Source organism: Perca schrenkii (assembly GCA_025617405.1). Lineage (NCBI taxonomy): Eukaryota > Metazoa > Chordata > Actinopteri > Perciformes > Percidae > Perca > Perca schrenkii. The sequence goes on from JABUOV010000055.1 coordinate 2,844, forward strand.
TGTTGGAACCTGTCTGTACCTGTCTACCTGAACCTGTCTGTACCTGTCTGTCTGAACCTGTCTGTACCTGTCTGTACCTGTCTGTCTGTACCTGTTTGTCTGAACCTGTCTGTACCTGTCTGTCTGAACATGTCTGTCTGAACCTGTCTGTACCTGTCTGTCTCAGCCTGTCTGTCTGAACCTTCCACCTCCACATCCTAAGGGAAGCTCATTGTGGGACTGGCTCTAGTGGCTGTACAGTACAGACAGTATTAGAGACCACTAAGGTCTATATAAAAGAGACTTCAGATACAGTATTAGAGGACCACTAAGGTCTATATAAAAGAGACTTCAGATACAGTATTAGAGGACCACTAAGGTCTATATAAAAGAGACTTCAGATACAGTATTAGAGGACCACTAAGGTCTATGTAAAAGAGACTTCAGATACAGTATTAGGGGACCACTAAGGTCTATATAAAAGAGACTTCAGATACAGTATTAGAGGGACCACTAAGGTCTATATAAAAGAGACTTCAGATACAGTATTAGGGGACCACTAAGGTCTATATAAAAGAGACTTCAGATACAGTATTAGGGGACCACTAAGGTCTATATAAAAGAGACTTCAGATACAGTATTAGGGGACCACTAAGGTCTATATAAAAGAGACTTCAGATACAGTATTAGGGGACCACTAAGGTCTATATAAAAGAGACTTCAGATACAGTATTAGGGGACCACTAAGGTCTATATAAAAGAGACTTCAGATACAGTATTAGGGGACCACTAAGGTCTATATAAAAGAGACTTCAGATACAGTATTAGGGGACCACTAAGGTCTATATAAAAGAGACTTCAGATACAGTATTAGGGGACCACTAAGGTCTATATAAAAGAGACTTCAGATACAGTATTAGAGGGACCACTAAGGTCTATATAAAAGAGACTTCAGATACAGTATTAGGGGACCACTAAGGTCTATATAAAAGAGACTTCAGATACAGTATTAGGGGACCACTAAGGTCTATATAAAAGAGACTTCAGATACAGTATTAGGGGACCACTAAGGTCTATATAAAAGAGACTTCAGATACAGTATTAGGGGACCACTAAGGTCTATATAAAAGAGACTTCAGATACAGTATTAGAGGGACCACTAAGGTCTATATAAAAGAGACTTCAGATACAGTATTAGGGGACCACTAAGGTCTATATAAAAGAGACTTCAGATACAGTATTAGGGGACCACTAAGGTCTATATAAAAGAGACTTCAGATACAGTATTAGGGGACCACTAAGGTCTATATAAAAGAGACTTCAGATACAGTATTAGGGGACCACTAAGGTCTATATAAAAGAGACTTCAGATACAGTATTAGGGGACCACTAAGGTCTATATAAAAAGAGACTTCAGATACAGTATTAGGGGACCACTAAGGTCTATATAAAAGAGACTTCAGATACAGTATTAGGGGACCACTAAGGTCTATATAAAAGAGACTTCAGATACAGTATTAGGGGACCACTAAGGTCTATATAAAAGAGACTTCAGATACAGTATTAGGGGACCACTAAGGTCTATATAAAAGAGACTTCAGATACAGTATTAGGGGACCACTAAGGTCTATATAAAAGAGACTTCAGATACAGTATTAGAGGGACCACTAAGGTCTATATAAAAGAGACTTCAGATACAGTATTAGGGGACCACTAAGGTCTATATAAAAAGAGACTTCAGATACAGTATTAGGGGACCACTAAGGTCTATATAAAAGAGACTTCAGATACAGTATTAGGGGACCACTAAGGTCTATATAAAAGAGACTTCAGATACAGTATTAGGGGACCACTAAGGTCTATATAAAAGAGACTTCAGATACAGTATTAGGGGACCACTAAGGTCTATATAAAAGAGACTTCAGATACAGTATTAGGGGACCACTAAGGTCTATATAAAAGAGACTTCAGATACAGTATTAGGGGACCACTAAGGTCTATATAAAAGAGACTTCAGATACAGTATTAGAGGGACCACTAAGGTCTATATAAAAGAGACTTCAGATACAGTATTAGGGGACCACTAAGGTCTATATAAAGAGACTTCAGATACAGTATTAGGGGACCACTAAGGTCTATATAAAAGAGACTTCAGATACAGTATTAGGGGACCACTAA
>JABUOV010000055.1:10000-45000 GCA_025617405.1 Perca schrenkii
TCAGGACCAGCTGGTCAGTCTTGCTGTGTTTCGGCGTGGAAGCAGCTCAATCCAAAGCCAATCAGATGCCAGCTTTAGTATCCATGGCAACAGTATTTGTGTTTGATGTTTCTTTGGTTGGTTAGTTAGTTAGAAGAGTTAGGAAGGGCTACGTGTTTGTTTTAGTTTACTATCGTCGTCATGAAGCTGAGCATGACAGCCGTTACCGTGACAACCAGACCATGTGACACACACACACACAGACACACAGAGACACACACCCTCTCTGTCTCCTCACCTGTCCTGCTCTGCACCAATCGTCTTCCTTTAGAGTGACAAGCCAATGAGATGGTCCCGCTGTATGATGTCATATGATACTTGTTTGTGATTGGTTGATTTCTCCTGCCTGAAAATGTCCTTATGTTTAATAGACAATAAAAAAACTATGAAATTAAACTAAACATCGTGTCGTTAATGCAAAAGGTTTAAAGACTACAAACTGAAGCACTTCCTGGTTTAAAGACTAAAAACTGAAGCACTTCCTGGTTTAAAGACTACAAACTGAAGCACTTCCTAGTTTAAAGACTACAAACTGAAGCAGTTCCTGGTTTAAAGACTACAAACTGAAGCAATTCCTGGTTTAAAGACTACAAACTGAAGCACTTCCTGGTTTAAAGACTACAAACTGAAGCAGTTTCTGGTTTAAAGACTACAAACTGAAGCACTTCCTAGTTTAAAGACTACAAACTGAAGCAGTTCCTGGTTTAAAGACTACAAACTGAAGCAGTTCCTGGTTTAAAGACTACAAACTGAAGCAGTTCCTGGTTTAAAGACTACAAACTACAAATGTCCCATATGTATGGCTCCTGTGGGCCTCGTTCCTCTGTCATCAGAGGAGAAACCTCTGCATGTTTTTTAGGGTCAGCTGATGTGGATCAGGTCTTCTTTATTACTCTGGAGTAGATGTGAGAGAGAGGGGGGGCTAGGGTCAGCTGATGTGGATCAGGTCTTCTTTATTACTCTGGAGTAGATGTGAGAGAGGGGGGGGCTAGGGTCAGCTGATGTGGATCAGGTCTTCTTTATTACTCTGGAGTAGATGTGAGAGAGGGGGGGCTAGGGTCAGCTGATGTGGATCAGGTCTTCTTTATTACTCTGGAGTAGATGTGAGAGGGGGGGCTAGGGTCAGCTGATGTGGATCAGGTCTTCTTTATTACTCTGGAGTAGATGTGAGAGAGGGGGGGGCTAGGGTCAGCTGATGTGGATCAGGTCTTCTTTATTACTCTGGAGTAGATGTGAGAGGGGGGGGCTAGGGTCAGCTGATGTGGATCAGGTCTTCTTTATTACTCTGGAGTAGATGTGAGAGGGGGGGGCTAGGGTCAGCTGATATGGATCAGGTCTTCTTTATTACTCTGGAGTAGATGTGAGAGAGGGGGGGCTAGGGTCAGCTGATGTGGATCAGGTCTTCTTTATTACTCTGGAGTAGATGTGAGAGAGAGGGGGGGGCTAGGGTCATTTGATATGGATCAGGTCTTCTTTATTACTCTGGAGTAGATGTGAGGGGGGGGCTAGGGTCAGCTGATGTGGATCAGGTCTTCTTTATTACTCTGGAGTAGATATGAGAGGGGGGGGCTAGGGTCAGCTGATGTGGATCAGGTCTTCTTTATTACTCTGGAGTAGATGTGAGAGAGGGGGGGGCTAGGGTCAGCTGATGTGGATCAGGTCTTCTTTATTACTCTGGAGTAGATATGAGAGAGGGGGGGGCTAGCGTCAGCTGATGTGGATCAGGTCTTCTTTATTACTCTGGAGTAGATGTGAGAGGGGGGGCTAGGGTCAGCTGATATGGATCAGGTCTTCTTTATTACTCTGGAGTAGATGTGAGAGGGGGGGCTAGGGTCAGCTGATGTGGATCAGGTCTTCTTTATTCTGCTCTCAACGAAGGCGGTCGCATTTCTCTCCCTCTCCCTACCAGGCCTACCCTGCTTGCTATCTTGTCTCGTGTTGTCTGCTGTTACTTGTACTTATAGAGTCTCTCTCTCTGCACTGCTCCTAAACTACGAATTATGGATTTGATCAACTGGTCTCTCAGCGCAATTGACACCATCTTCTCGACGAGAAGCTCGGGTTCGGGGGAACCTGACTGCCCTGCCGGAACGTTCGCAGCTGGCTACACGATGGACGCGTGGGAGAGGTGGCGGGTCGTGTGTCTGGCGGTTCTTTCCGTGGAGGACATTGAAGATATCTACCTATTCGGAACTATGATAACAGGTCTTTTGCTGATTGGCTCAGGCATTGCCCTGGTTTATCGAGAAATTAAAGTGAAGACGGGAACAGAGCAAAATGCCAGGCTGCCCGTCATGGTTGAAGCTGTGGGCAGAGCTGTCGGAACTCAAATTGTGACTCTGAACTCCATGAGCCACAAATTGGATACTGTGATTATCATGGGCCCAAAACTGGATACCATCTTGGGGAGACAGTCAGCTCTGGACAAGTTGGACAAGTTGGACAAGTTGGACGAGATCTTGGGGAAACTCACGGCTTTGGCAAGGAAATTTGATCGTTACGGAGACCAGAGGGGACATTTCAGAGAAGTCGGGAGTGACTAATCTGCCGGCTCCTTGCCCCAAGACAAAACAAATTCCAACCTTATCTTTTCGGCTCCCGAACAGCGCTGGCCTTGGCTAAGGCCGGTGTTGGATACTCACTCCCCTCGGAGCTCTACAGCGAGGCACTCTCTTCATTTCCCCACCCGACTCCCACTGACACCTGTTGATTGTTGACTCGTACTGGGTCCTGTTTCAAGGCTGACTCCATGGCAACTGGCTGTGTATCGCAATGACAATCGTGCGGACTGAGTAAACCTGATTACGGGGGGCCAGACGTAGCTTGACTAATCAGGCCTACACATACACGAACTTTGACATACATACAGATTTGCAACTACACCCCCACCTCCCTACCCAGCGCCTTCACCGCTTCTTCCCCCAGTCAGGCGGGCAGGTCTGGGCCAGCGCCTTTGTTTGGCTGCAGGACCAGATGTCTGTTTGCCTGTCCTGGACTACCTCTACTCCATCACCCCCATCCCAATGCACCCAAGATCCCACCCCTACTGCGTGTCCTTTTATAATGTTATGTTGTGTTATGTGCAGCAGTGCAAATGTACTGTTATGTGGTGTTATGTGCAGCAGTGCAAATGTACTGACTGTGTGCTTATGTGCTGAGGTGTTTTTTCCTGTTCCCACACTGTTCTTATTTTATGAGGATAGTCTGAGAACGGCTTTTTTATTTCCCTCTCCTCTCCCAATGTCATGCTGTATCTGTTGCGAGGGTTAGGAGAGAGTTGTGATGGTGCCGCATATGGCGACTCGGTGTGTTTGTGTATGTTGCTTTAATGATTTTAATGCGATTTGCACTTACGATACCAAGACACATCCCTCGTGTGTGTAAACATACTTGGCAATAAAGCTTTTCTGATCTGATTCTGATTCTGATTCTGAGTAGATATGAGAGGGGGGGGCTAGGGTCAGCTGATGTGGATCAGGTCTTCTTTATTACTCTGGAGTAGATATGAGAGAGGGGGGGCTAGGGTCAGCTGATGTGGATCAGGTCTTCTTTATTACTCTGGAGTAGATGTGAGAGAGGGGGGGCTAGGGTCAGCTGATGTGGATCAGGTCTTCTTTATTACTCTGGAGTAGATGTGAGAGAGGGGGGGGCTAGGGTCAGCTGATGTGGATCAGGTCTTCTTTATTACTCTGGAGTAGATGTGAGAGAGGGGGGGCTAGGGTCAGCTGATATGGATCAGGTCTTCTTTATTACTCTGGAGTAGATGTGTGAGAGGGGGGCTAGGGTCAGCTGATGTGGATCAGGTCTTCTTTATTACTCTGGAGTAGATGTGAGAGAGGGGGGGGCTAGGGTCAGCTGATGTGGATCAGGTCTTCTTTATTACTCTGGAGTAGATGTGAGAGAGAGGGGGGCTAGGGTCAGCTGATATGGATCAGGTCTTCTTTATTACTCTGGAGTAGATGTGGGAGAGAGGGGGGCTAGGGTCAGCTGATGTGGATCAGGTCTTCTTTATTACTCTGGAGTAGATGTGAGAGAGGGGGGGGCTAGGGTCAGCTGATGTGGATCAGGTCTTCTTTATTACTCTGGAGTAGATGTGAGAGAGGGGGGGGCTAGGGTCAGCTGATGTGGATCAGGTCTTCTTTATTACTCTGGAGTAGATGTGAGAGAGGGGGGGCTAGGGTCAGCTGATATGGATCAGGTCTTCTTTATTACTCTGGAGTAGATGTGAGAGGGGGGGGCTAGGGTCAGCTGATATGGATCAGGTCTTCTTTATTACTCTGGAGTAGATGTGAGAGAGGGGGGGCTAGGGTCAGCTGATGTGGATCAGGTCTTCTTTATTACTCTGGAGTAGATGTGAGAGGGGGGGGCTAGGGTCAGCTGATGTGGATCAGGTCTTCTTTATTACTCTGGAGTAGATGTGAGAGAGGGGGGGGCTAGGGTCAGCTGATGTGGATCAGGTCTTCTTTATTCTGCTCTCAACGAAGGCGGTCGCATTTCTCTCCCTCTCCCTACCAGGCCTACCCTGCTTGCTATCTTGTCTCGTGTTGTCTGCTGTTACTTGTACTTATAGAGTCTCTCTCTCTGCACTGCTCCTAAACTACGAATTATGGATTTGATCAACTGGTCTCTCAGCGCAATTGACACCATCTTCTCGACGAGAAGCTCGGGTTCGGGGGAACCTGACTGCCCTGCCGGAACGTTCGCAGCTGGCTACACGATGGACGCGTGGGAGAGGTGGCGGGTCGTGTGTCTGGCGGTTCTTTCCGTGGAGGACATTGAAGATATCTACCTATTCGGAACTATGATAACAGGTCTTTTGCTGATTGGCTCAGGCATTGCCCTGGTTTATCGAGAAATTAAAGTGAAGACGGGAACAGAGCAAAATGCCAGGCTGCCCGTCATGGTTGAAGCTGTGGGCAGAGCTGTCGGAACTCAAATTGTGACTCTGAACTCCATGAGCCACAAATTGGATACTGTGATTATCATGGGCCCAAAACTGGATACCATCTTGGGGAGACAGTCAGCTCTGGACAAGTTGGACAAGTTGGACGAGATCTTGGGGAAACTCACGGCTTTGGCAAGGAAATTTGATCGTTACGGAGACCAGAGGGGACATTTCAGAGAAGTCGGGAGTGACTAATCTGCCGGCTCCTCGCCCCAAGACAAAACAAATTCCAACCTTATCTTTTCGGCTCCCGAACAGCGCTGGCCTTGGCCAAGGCCGGTGTTGGATACTCACTCCCCTCGGAGCTCTACGGCGAGGCACACTCTTCATTTCCCCACCCGACTCCCACTGACACCTGTTGATTGTTGACTCGTACTGGGTCCTGTTTCAAGGCTGACTCCATGGCAACTGGCTGTGTATCGCAATGACAATCGTGCGGACTGAGTAAACCTGATTACGGGGGCCAGACGTAGCTTGACTAATCAGGCCTACACATACACGAACTTTGACATACATACAGATTTGCAACTACACCCCACCTCCCTACCCAGCGCCTTCACCGCTTCTTCCCCCAGTCAGGCGGGCAGGTCTGGGCCAGCGCCTTTGTTTGGCTGCAGGACCAGATGTCTGTTTGCCTGTCCTGGACTACCTCTACTCCATCACCCCCATCCCAATGCACCCAAGATCCCACCCCTACTGCGTGTCCTGTTATAATGTTATGTTGTGTTATGTGCAGCAGTGCAAATGTACTGTTATGTGGTGTTATGTGCAGCAGTGCAAATGTACTGACTGTGTGCTTATGTGCTGAGGTGTTTTTTCCTGTTCCCACACTGTTCTTATTTTATGAGGATAGTCTGAGAACGGCTTTTTTATTCCCTCTCCTCTCCCAATGTCATGCTGTATCTGTTGCGAGGGTTAGGAGAGAGTTGTGATGGCGCCGCATATGGCGACTCGGTGTGTTTGTGTATGTTGCTTTAATGATTTTAATGCGATTTGCACTTACGATACCAAGACACATCCCTCGTGTGTGTAAACATACTTGGCAATGAAGCTTTTCTGATCTGATTCTGATTCTGATTCTGAGTAGATATGAGAGAGGGGGGGGGCTAGGGTCAGCTGATACGGATCAGGTCTTCTTTATTACTCTGGAGTAGATATGAGAGAGGGGGGGGCTAAGGTCAGCTGATGTGGATCAGGTCTTCTTTATTACTCTGGAGTAGATATGAGAGAGGGGGGGGCTAGGGTCAGCTGATGTGGATCAGGTCTTCTTTATTACTCTGGAGTAGATATGAGAGAGAGGGGGGGCTAGGGTCAGCTGATGTGGATCAGGTCTTCTTTATTACTCTGGAGTAGATATGAGAGAGGGGGGGGCTAGGGTCAGCTGATATGGATCAGGTCTTCTTTATTACTCTGGAGTAGATGTGAGAGAGAGGGGGGGGCTAGGGTCAGCTGATGTGGATCAGGTCTTCTTTATTACTCTGGAGTAGATGTGAGAGAGGGGGGGGCTAGGGTCAGCTGATGTGGATCAGGTCTTCTTTATTACTCTGGAGTAGATGTGAGAGAGGGGGGGGCTAGGGTCAGCTGATATGGATCAGGTCTTCTTTATTACTCTGGAGTAGATGTGAGAGAGGGGGGGCTAGGGTCAGCTGATATGGATCAGGTCTTCTTTATTACTCTGGAGTAGATGTGAGAGGGGGGGCTAGGGTCAGCTGATGTGGATCAGGTCTTCTTTATTACTCTGGAGTAGATGTGAGAGAGGGGGGGCTAGGGTCAGCTGATATGGATCAGGTCTTCTTTAATACTCTGGAGTAGATGTGAGAGAGAAGGGGCTAGGGTCAGCTGATGTGGATCAGGTCTTCTTTATTACTCTGGAGTAGATGTGAGAGAGGGGGGGCTAGGGTCAGCTGATATGGATCAGGTCTTCTTTATTACTCTGGAGTAGATGTGAGAGAGGGGGGGGCTAGGGTCAGCTGATATGGATCAGGTCTTCTTTATTACTCTGGAGTAGATGTGAGAGAGGGGGGGCTAGGGTCAGCTGATGTGGATCAGGTCTTCTTTATTACTCTGGAGTAGATGTGAGAGAGAGGGGGGACTAGGGTCAGCTGATATGGATCAGGTCTTCTTTATTACTCTGGAGTAGATGTGAGAGAGGGGGGCTAGGGTCAGCTGATATGGATCAGGTCTTCTTTATTACTCTGGAGTAGATGTGAGAGAGGGGGGGGCTAGGGTCAGCTGATATGGATCAGGTCTTCTTTATTACTCTGGAGTAGATGTGAGAGGGGGGGCTAGGGTCAGCTGATATGGATCAGGTCTTCTTTATTACTCTGGAGTAGATGTGAGAGGGGGGGGCTAGGGTCAGCTGATGTGGATCAGGTCTTCTTTATTACTCTGGAGTAGATGTGAGAGGGGGGCTAGGGTCAGCTGATGTGGATCAGGTCTTCTTTATTACTCTGGAGTAGATGTGAGAGGGGGGGGCTAGGGTCAGCTGATGTGGATCAGGTCTTCTTTATTACTCTGGAGTAGATGTGAGAGGGGGGGGCTAGGGTCAGCTGATATGGATCAGGTCTTCTTTATTACTCTGGAGTAGATGTGAGAGGGGGGGCTAGGGTCAGCTGATATGGATCAGGTCTTCTTTATTACTCTGGAGTAGATGTGAGAAGGGGGGGGCTAGGGTCAGCTGATATGGATCAGGTCTTCTTTATTACTCTGGAGTAGATGTGAGAGGGGGGGGGCTAGGGTCAGCTGATATGGATCAGGTCTTCTTTATAAACGTGCGTACACCACATCCCACCAAAGGTTGTGATTTATAAAAACTAACCTGACGGAGAATGTTTGGTCCTCCACGCAGACTCTGACCCGTGGTATGCACGTTATTGAGACTTATAGAAGAACTGGAGACCCAGATGGTGAGGTGGTGGACTGGAGTCAGACTGAAGAGAGTACATGTGGGAATAAAGATTACTCGTAATATTTTCTAGTGTTGATGCCTCATTCTTTCACTCATATATCATCTACGTTACCATGAAGATGAAATCCAGCAGTGTCATTTGTGCTTGTACTGAGTGATTATTGTTCCATAAACACCTACGACTCCAATCTTAAATAAAAATTTGTTCTTAATATTTAATCGGCGCTGTCTCACCGTCACATTGTCCACTACGGAGCGCAGGAGGAGGAGATGGCCCGACTGCATGGAATACAGGATATCATCAAATACCCTACCATTAGATAACTGCAGAACACAGTGAAAATAACTAAATATATATAATATAATCTTTAAAACAAATACAGACATTAAGCTCTCGCGCAATTGTTACCCTTAATGTCCTCGTTATCAGTCCGAACGTTAATACTGTTCGTGACAAAACCTGCATGAAGAAAAGTGTGTTTGCCTATTACACTTTCTTTCGTCTTTAAATTGTATCTCGGGGTGGGGGAATTCCACTAGTTGATGCTGTGATTTTGGCAAGGTGTTAACAATGAATCTAATTGTTACAAACGCATAAATACTGCGTTGACCCCCCGTGCGTAAAGCTGCACGATGGCACTGCTGGCACTGCTGGAGGACTACGCCAATGGCAGAATTAGGAGAGAAAGAGTCTTTAGGGACCATAATGATTTATTGGCCCATGATGATGACTGGCTAATATGCTGATTTAGATTCCCTAGAGCTGTGCTCTTGGATCTATGTACTGAATTGGGTCCAGTAGAGAGAGCAACGCACCGGAACCGTGCCATCCCGGTCCAAATACAGGTCCTCACCACTCTGGGGTTCCTGGCAACTGGTTGTTTCCAGCAGGAATTAGCAGACAGGTAAGCGTTTCATATCATTTTATTTATATATATATATATAAATATATATATAACCCTTAATGTAATCACTAAGCCTTGTCTAGATATAATCTAATTATGTTAAATCACATCCTATAGGTCTGGTATATCGCAGCCGTCCCTGAGTGCTATAATGTCTGCCGTTTTGGAAGGTATTATTAATATGGGTAGTAGATACATCAGGTTTCCCTACACTGCTCGAGAACAGGCCGAAATTAAAATGCAATTTGCAGCAATGTCCAGTTTCCCGAATGTAATCGGCACAATTGACTGCACTCATATTGCTATAAGGGCTCCATATGAAAATGAATTTGTTTATGTTAATAGAAAGCATGTCCATTCTATTAATGTGCAAATCATATGTGATTCTAAAATGACCCTCACAAACATTGTGGCACACTGGCCTGGCTCAACACATGATTCCTTTATCCTGACAAATAGCAGCGTAGGGAATAAACTACAGGCAGGCGTAGGCACCTTTAGAAAGTGTAACTATTTGTCCTGATGTGGACTATAATTATGTTTTAATTATAACCTGTAGGTGACAGTGACTACCCCCTCAGACGCTGGCTCCTTACCCCATTTCTGAACCCACAGAGCGCAGAGGAAATGCGCTACAACGAGGTCCACTCTCGTGCGCGCTCAGTCGTGGAGCGTGCCATCGGCCTGCTTGAATGCAGATGGCGTGCTCTGGACGCATCAGGTGACAGACTGCTGTACCACCCGGCCAAGGTATGCGCTATTATCAGGGCATGTGGTGTACTGCACAATGTGGCACTGAGGACCGGTATCCCTCTCCCTCCTGACCTACCTACCCCCCAACATTGTGACCCTGCACCACAGCCCCCTGCCCGAGAAAAGGCTCATCAGCAAGGGGCAAGAATTCATTGGGATGTCATGCGGCATTTCTAAGGAAGACAAAAGGTTCGAAGTTCATTTTTTAACAACATCTTTTAATAGTTGTGCAATGTCTTGAAACGCTTGTCTCATCTGCTGTAACTCATTTGAAATGAGGTTGATGGAGTTTATGGTGTCTCGCTGTAGCTGCAGGACGGCGTCAGTGAGCACCCGACCACTTCCCTGCGAACGAGGTGCAGTGCTGATGGGAGCCGGACGCGGTGCAGCTGCAGAGGAGCCCTCACAGTTGCTCTCCAACCTAGTCTCCTCGCCGAGAACCTCCTGTCCACCCACCGCCTCAGACTCTGGAAGGACTGGAAAACAAAATCTTTAATTAGGCTACTTGTTTGACCCAACACACACACACACACACACACTTCAGCCTACAATAAAACTTTAAAGTAAATCTGTTTAACCTTGTTGCTCTGTGGTCTCAGTCGCGTCGGAGTCTCCCTCCTTTTCCGACACAATCCCACACACGCTGGCCACTCCAATTATTGCAGTGATTTTGCCATCAATCGCTGTGAGCTCAGGTGTACTTGGGCCCCCACCAGTTGCAGCCACACTCTGGCGGTGGGAAGACAGTTTCCTCTTTGCCTCCACCTTGAATGAATGAATGAGATTCTTTATTTCGCACAAATGAGCAACTTAAAGTAAAACCTTAAAATACACACACAACAAATTAAATGAATGTTGGTAAAGGAGTAAACTTTACCTTCAGATCGGACCACTTTTTTTTAGTTCTGCCACTGTGCACTCTGTCCCACTGGCTGAGTTGATGGCAGCGGCAACATGTTGCCACTCTCCCAATTTCTTTTTATTGGTGATCCCGCTGCTGTGGCCACCAAATAATATATCTTGTCGGGCCTCCACCTCCCCTACAAGGACTTTGATCTCAGTGTCTGAGAAATTGCGCTTCTTCACTCTTTTCCCACCTGTCGCCATGATTCACCATTACGAAAAACAATCGCATGCCAGGGTCATTAACATACTGATCAGCATTCATGAGGTGCTTTACATTGACTATTTATGGTTAAAAATGGGCGTGTACAGGGCGGGATAAGAGGCTGATCCATGTACGCACGCTTGTAGTCAATCTGTGATTTATAAAGGGAACATTGCTTACAGGTGTGATTTATAAAGGGAACATTGCTTACAGGTGTGATTTATAAAGGGAACATTGCTTACAGGTGTGATTTATAAAGGGAACACTGCTTACAGGTGTGATTTATAAAGGGAACATTGCTTACAGGTGTGATTTATAAAGGGAACACTGCTTACAGGTGTGATTTATAAAGGGAACATTGCTTACAGGTGTGATTTATAAAGGGAACATTGCTTACAGGTGTGATTTATAAAGGGAACATTGCTTACAGGTGTGATTTATAAAGGGAACATTGCTTACAGGTGTGATTTATAAAGGGAACACTGCTTACAGGTGTGATTTATAAAGGGAACATTGCTTACAGGTGTGATTTATAAAGGGAACATTGCTTACAGGTGTGATTTATAAAGGGAACATTGCTTACAGGTGTGATTTATAAAGGCAACATTGCTTACAGGTGTGATTTATAAAGGGAACACTGCTTACAGGTGTGATTTATAAAGGGAACATTGCTTACAGGTGTGATTTATAAAGGGAACATTGCTTACAGGTGTGATTTATAAAGGGAACATTGCTTACAGGTGTGATTTATAAAGGGAACATTGCTTACAGGTGTGCTTACACACGGTTTTATAAATCTGACTTTTTTTCGGCGTACGGCAATTTGGGCTTTTGGGCGCACGTACACTTATAGTAAGGATCCTACGCACAGTTTTATAAATGAGACCCCTGGACTTCTTTATTACTCTGAAGTAGATGTGGGAGAGGGGGGGGGTGATGCTCCAATCTTGCCACATGTCCTAACGATCCTCTCTAGTCGTTTTTGGTTTTTGATGGACAGAAGGTTACAGAGACATCGTGGTTTTGGGTTTTTGATGGACAGAAGGTTACAGAGACATGGTGGTTTTGGTTTTTGATGGACAGAAGGTTTCAGAGACATCGTGGTTTTGGTTTTTGATGGACAGAAGGTTACAGAGACATGGTGGTTTTGGTTTTTGATGGACAGAAGGTTTCAGAGACATCGTGGTTTTGGTTTTTGATGGACAGATGGTTACAGAGACATCGTGGTTTTGGTTTTTGATGGACAGATGGTTACAGAGACATCGTGGTTTTGGTTTTTGATGGACAAAAGGTTACACAGACATCGTGGTTTTGGTTGTTGATGGACAGAAGGTTTCAGAGACATCGTGGTTTTGGTTTTTGATGGACAGAAGGTTAGAGAGACATCGTGGTTTTGGTTTTTGATGGACAGAAGGTTTCAGAGACATCGTGGTTTTGGTTTTTGATGGACAGAAGGTTACACAGACATCGTAGTTTTGGTTTTTGATGGACAGATGGTTACAGAGACATCGTGGTTTTGGTTGTTGATGGACAGAAGGTTACAGAGACATTGTGGTTTTGGTTTTTGATGGGCAGAAGGTTTCAGAGACATTGTGGTTTTGGTATTTTATGGACAGATGGTTACAGAGACATCGTGGTTTTGGTTTTTGATGGACAGAAGGTTACAGAGACATGGTGGATTTGGTTTTTGATGGACAGAAGGTTACAGAGACATCGTGGTTTTGGTTGTTGATGGACAGAAGGTTACAGAGACATCGTGGTTTTGGTTTTTGATGGACAGAAGGTTTCAGAGACATGGTGGTTTTGGTTTTTGATGGACAGAAGGTTACAGAGACATGGTGGCTGGACATATATTACTCTTCCAGTGTCAGCCTTCCACAGGCTGACTGTTCCTTCACCTTTAGACTCGTGTACTACTGCCAACATGAGCAACCCATGGTAGGCATGGAGGTCTGTCACATCCACAACATACACACGACTGCCCTCTACATGTATCATCTCAGGTAGATCTTATTCAACTGATGGTGTGATGTAAATATCTTGGACATGGCTGACAGTACATCTGGGGGGGCCTGGAATCATTTCATCACATTAGCAGCACTGAGTCTACCCTGCTGTTGAAGTGGGGAGAGAGACCGTAATTATGTTCTGTTTCTGGAAGGTTAGGAGTCTGCTGGTGGTTGAGAGACAACAGAAGGGTCAACCCCAATAATCTGGGTCTCCCTCAACATTATCCTCATAACCAGGGTCCTCCTCAACATTATCCTCATAATCAGGGTCCTCCTCAACGTTATCCTCATAGTCAGGGTCTCCCTCAGCATTATCCTCATCATCAGGGTCTCCCTCAGAATTATCCTCATAATCAGGGTCCTCCTCAACATTATCCTCATAATCAAGCTCCTCCTCAACATTATCCTCATAATCAGGGTCCTCCTCAACATTATCCTCATAATCAGGGTCCTCCTCAACATTATCCTCATAATCAGGCTCCTCCTAAACATTATCCTCATAATCAGGGTCCTCCTCAACATTATCCTCATAATCAGGGTCCTCCTCAACATTATCCTCATAATCAGGCTCCTCCTCAACATTATCCTCATAATCAGGGTCCTCCTCAACGTTATCCTCATAATCAGGGTGTCCCTCAACATTATCCTCATAATCAGGGTGTCCCTCAACATTATCCTCATAATCAGGCTCGTCCTCAACGTTATCCTCATAATCAGGGTGTCCCTCAACATTATCCTCATAATCAGGGTCCTCCTCAACATTATCCTCATAATCAGGGT
This sequence comes from Perca schrenkii, assembly GCA_025617405.1. Lineage (NCBI taxonomy): Eukaryota > Metazoa > Chordata > Actinopteri > Perciformes > Percidae > Perca > Perca schrenkii. The sequence continues at coordinate 23,448 of JABUOV010000055.1, forward strand.
CCTCCTCAACATTATCCTCATAATCAGGCTCCTCCTCAACATTATCCTCATAATCAGGGTCCTCCTCAACATTATCCTCATAATCAGGGTGTCCCTCAACATTATCCTCATAATCAGGCTCCTCCTCAACGTTATCCTCATAATCAGGGTCCTCCTCAACATTATCCTCATAATCAGGGTCCTCCTCAACGTTATCCTCATAATCAGGGTCCTCCTCAACATTATCCTCATAACCAGGGTCCTCTTCAACATTATCATCATAACCAGGGTCCTCCTCAACAATATCCTCATAACCAGGGTCCTCCTCAACATTATCCTCATAATCAGGGTCCTCCTCAACATTATCCTCATAATCAGGCTCCTCCTCAACATTATCCTCATAATCAGGGTCCTCCTCAACGTTATCCTCATAATCAGGGTGTCCCTCAACATTATCCTCATAATCAGGGTGTCCCTCAACATTATCCTCATAATCAGGCTCGTCCTCAACGTTATCCTCATAATCAGGGTGTCCCTCAACATTATCCTCATAATCAGGGTCCTCCTCAACATTATCCTCATAATCAGGGTCCTCCTCAACATTATCCTCATAATCAGGCTCCTCCTCAACATTATCCTCATAATCAGGGTCCTCCTCAACATTATCCTCATAATCAGGGTGTCCTCAACATTATCCTCATAATCAGGGGTCTCCTCAACGTTATCCTCATAATCAGGGTCTCCTCAACATTATCCTCATAATCAGGCACCTCCTCAACGTTATCCTCATAATCAGGGTCCTCCTCAACATTATCCTCATAATCAGGGTCCTCCTCAACATTATCCTCATAATCAGGCTCCTCCTCAACATTATCCTCATAATCAGGGTCCTCCTCAACATTATCCTCATAATCAGGGTGTCCCTCAACATTATCCTCATAATCAGGGTCCTCCTCAACGTTATCCTCATAATCAGGGTGTCCCTCAACATTATCCTCATAATCAGGGTCCTCCTCAACATTATCCTCATAATCAGGGTCCTCCTCAACATTATCCTCATAATCAGGGTTCCTCCTCAACATTATCCTCATAATCAGGGTCCTCCTCAACATTATCCTCATAATCAGGGTGTCTCCTCAACATTATCCTCATAATCAGGGTCCTCCTCAACATTATCCTCATAATCAGGGTCCTCCTCAACATTATCCTCATAATCAGGGTCCTCCTCAACATTATCCTCATAATCAGGGTCCTCCTCAACGTTATCCTCATAATCAGGGTCCTCCTCAACATTATCCTCATAACCAGGGTCCTCCTCAACATTATCATCATAATCAGGGTCCTCCTCAACATTATCCTCATAATCAGGGTCCTCCTCAACATTATCCTCATAATCAGGGTGTCTCCTCAACATTATCCTCATAATCAGGGTCCTCCTCAACATTATCCTCATAATCAGGGTCCTCCTCAACATTATCCTCATAATCAGGGTCTCCTCAACATTATCCTCATAATCAGGGTCCTCCTCAACATTATCCTCATAATCAGGGTCCTCCTCAACATTATCCTCATAATCAGGGTGTCTCCTCAACATTATCCTCATAATCAGGGTCCTCCTCAACATTATCCTCATAATCAGGGTCCTCCTCAACATTATCCTCATAATCAGGGTCCTCCTCAACATTATCCTCATAATCAGGGTCCTCCTCAACATTATCCTCATAATCAGGGTCTCCTCAACATTATCCTCATAATTAGGGTCTCCTCAACATTATCCTCATAATTAGGGTCTCTTCAACATTATCCTCATAATCAGGGTCCTCCTCAACATTATCCTCATAATCAGGGTCCTCCTCAACATTATCCTCATAATCAGGGTCCTCCTCAACATTATCCTCATAATCAGGGTCCTCCTCAACGTTATCCTCATAATCAGGGTGTCTCCTCAACATTATCCTCATAATCAGGGTCCTCCTCAACATTATCCTCATAATCAGGGTCCTCCTCAACATTATCCTCATAATCAGGGTCCTCCTCAACATTAACCTCATAATCAGGGTCCTCCTCAACATTATCCTCATAATCAGGGTCCTCCTCAACATTATCCTCATAATCAGGGTCCTCCTCAACATTATCCTCATAATCAGGGTCCTCCTCAACATTATCCTCATAATCAGGGTCCTCCTCAACATTATCCTCATAATCAGGGTCCTCCTCAACATTATCCTCATAATCAGGGTCCTCCTCAACATTATCCTCATAATCAGGGTCCTCCTCAACATTATCCTCATAATCAGGGTCCTCCTCAACATTATCCTCATAATCAGGGTCCTCCTCAACATTATCCTCATAATCAGGGTGTCTCCTCAACATTATCCTCATAATCAGGGTCCTCCTCAACATTATCCTCATAATCAGGGTCCTCCTCAACATTATCCTCATAATCAGGGTCTCCTCAACGTTATCCTCATAATCAGGGCTCCTCCTCAACGTTATCCTCATAATCAGGGTCCTCCTCAACATTATCCTCATAATCAGGGTCTCCTCAACATTATCCTCATAATCAGGGTCCTCCTCAACGTTATCCTCATAATCAGGGTCCTCCTCAACATTATCCTCATAATCAGGGTCCTCCTCAACATTATCCTTATAATCAGGGTCCTCTTCAACATTATCCTCATAATCAGGGTCCTCCTCAACATTATCCTCATAACCAGGGTCCTCCTCAACATTATCCTCATAATCAGGGTCCTCCTCAACATTATCCTCATAATCAGGGTCTCTCTTCTCAACATTAGGGTCCTTCACTAATCAGGTTCCTCCTCAACGTTATCCTCATAATCAGGGTGTCCTCAACATTATCCTCATAATCAGGGTGTCCCTCAACATTATCCTCATAATCAGGGTCCTCCTCAACGTTATCCTTATAATCAGGGTCCTCCTCAACATTATCCTCATAATCAGGGTCCTCCTCAACGTTATCATCATAGCCAGGCTCCTCCTCAACATTATCCTCATAATCAGGGTCCTCCTCAACATTATCCTCATAATCAGGGTCCTCCTCAGCATTATCCTCATAATCAGGGTCTCCCTCAGCATTATCCTCATAATCAGGGTCCTCCTCAACGTTATCCTCATAATCAGGGTCCTCTTCAACATTATCCTCATAATCAGGGTCCTCTCAACATTATCCTCATAATCAGGGTCTCTCAACATTATCCTCATAATCAGGGTCTCTCAATATTATCTCATAATCAGGGTCTCCTCAACATTATCCTCATAATCAGGGTCCTCCTCAACATTATCCTCATAATTGTGGGTCTCCTCAACATTATCCTCATAATCAGGGTCTCTCAATATTATCTCATAATTGTGTCTCTCAATATATCCCATAATGTGGGTCTCTCAACATTATCCTCATAATCAGGGTCCTCCTCAACATTATCCTCATAATTAGGGTCTCCTCAACATTATCCTCATAATCAGGGTCCTCTCAATGTTATCCTCATAATTAGGGTTCTCTCAACATTATCCTCATAATCAGGGGTCTCTCAACATTATCCTCATAATCGGGGTGTCCTCAACATTATCCTCATAATTAGGGTCCTCCTCAACATTATCCTCATAATCAGGGTGTCTCCTCAACATTATCCTCATAATCAGGGTCCTCCTCAACATTATCCTCATAATCAGGGTCCTCCTCAACATTATCCTCATAATCAGGGTCCTCCTCAACATTATCCTCATAATCAGGGTCCTCCTCAACATTATCCTCATAATCAGGGTCCTCCTCAACATTATCCTTATAATCAGGGCCCTCCTCAACATTATCCTCATAATCAGGCTCCTCCTCAACATTATCCTCATAATCAGGGTCCTCCTCAACATTATCCTCATAATCAGGGTCCTCCTCAACATTATCCTCATAATCAGGGTCCTCCTCAACATTATCCTCATAATCAGGCTCCTCCTCAACATTATCCTCATAATCAGGGTCCTCCTCAACATTATCCTCATAATCAGGGTCCTCCTCAACATTATCCTCATAATCAGGGTCCTCCTCAACATTATCCTCATAATCAGGGTCCTCCTCAACATTATCCTCATAATCAGGGTCCTCCTCAACATTATCCTCATAATCAGGGTCCTCCTCAACATTATCCTCATAATCAGGGTCCTCCTCAACATTATCCTCATAATCAGGGCTCCTCCTCAACATTATCCTCATAATCAGGGTGTCTCCTCAACATTATCCTCATAATCAGGGTCTCTCACATATCCTCAACAGTTCTCACATACCTCATAATCAGGGTCCTCCTCAACATTATCCTCATAATCAGGGTCCTCCTCAACATTATCCTCATAATCAGGGTCCTCCTCAGCATTATCCTCATAATCAGGGTCCCCCTCAACATTATCCTCATAATCAGGGTCCTCCTCAACATTATCCTCATAATCAGGGTCCTCCTCAACATTATCCTCATAATCAGGGTCCTCCTCAACATTATCCTCATAATCAGGGTCCTCCTAAACATTATCCTCATAATCAGGGTCCTCCTCAACATTATCCTCATAATCAGGGTCCTCCTCAACATTATCCTCATAATCAGGGTCCTCCTCAACATTATCCTCATAATCAGGGTCCTCCTCAACATTATCCTCATAATCAGGGTCCTCTTCAACATTATCCTCATAATCAGGGTCCTCCTCAACATTATCCTCATAATCAGGGTCCTCCTCAACATTATCCTCATAATCAGGGTCCTCCTCAACATTATCCTCATAATCAGGGTCCTCCCTCAACATTATCCTCATAATCAGGGTCCTCCTCAACATTATCCTCATAATCAGGGTCCTCCTCAACATTATCCTCATAATCAGGGTCCTCCTCAACATTATCCTCATAATCAGGCTCCTCCTCAACATTATCCTCATAATCAGGGTCCTCCTCAACATTATCCTCATAATCAGGGTCCTCCTCAACATTATCCTCATAATCAGGGTCCTCCTCAACATTATCCTCATAATCAGGGTCCTCCTCAACATTATCCTCATAATCAGGCTCCTCCTCAACATTATCCTCATAATCAGGGTCCTCCTCAATATTATCCTCATCATCAGGGTCCTCCCTCAGAATTATCCTCATAATCAGGGTCCTCCTCAACATTATCCTCATAATCAGGGTCCTCCTCAACGTTATCCTCATAATCAGGGTCCTCCTCAACATTATCCTCATAATCAGGGTCCTCCTCAACATTATCCTCATAATCAGGGTCCTCCTCAACATTATCCTCATAATCAGGGTCCTCCTCAACATTATCCTCATAATCAGGGTCTCCTCAACATTATCTCATAATCAGGGTCTCTCAACATTATCCTCATAATCAGGGTCTCCTCAGCATTATCCTCATAATCAGGGTCCTCCTCAACATTATCCTCATAATCAGGGTCCTCCTCAACATTATCCTCATAATCAGGGTCCTCCTCAACATTATCCTCATAATCAGGGTCCTCCTCAACATTATCCTCATAATCAGGGTCCTCCTCAACATTATCCTCATAATCAGGGTCCTCCTCAACATTATCCTCATAATCAGGGTCCTCCTCAACATTATCCTCATAATCAGGGTGTCCCTCAACATTATCCTCATAATCAGGGTCCTCCTCAACATTATCCTCATAATCAGGGTCCTCCTCAACATTATCCTCATAATCAGGGTCCTCCTCAACATTATCCTCATAATCAGGGTCCTCCTCAACATTATCCTCATAATCAGGGTCCTCCTCAACATTATCCTCATAATCAGGGTCCTCCTCAACATTATCCTTATAATCAGGGCCCTCCTCAACATTATCCTCATAATCAGGCTCCTCCTCAACATTATCCTCATAATCAGGGTCCTCCTCAACATTATCCTCATAATCAGGGTCCTCCTAAACATTATCCTTATAATCAGGGTCCTCCTCAACATTATCCTCATAATCAGGGTCCTCCTCAACATTATCCTCATAATCAGGGTCCTCCTCAACATTATCCTCATAATCAGGGTCCTCCTCAACATTATCCTCATAATCAGGGTCCTCCTCAACATTATCCTCATAATCAGGGTCCTCCTCAACATTATCCTCATAATCAGGGTCCTCCTCAACATTATCCTCATAATCAGGGTGTCCCTCAACATTATCCTCATAATCAGGGTGTCCTCAACATTATCCTCATAATCAGGGTCCCTCTCAACGTTACTCATAGCAGGCTCCTCTCAACATTATCCTCATAATCAGGCTCCTCCTCAACATTATCCTCATAATCAGGGTCCTCCTCAACATTATCCTCATAATCAGGGTCTCCCTCAACATTATCCTCATAATCAGGGTCCTCCTCAACATTATCCTCATAATCAGGGTCCTCCTCAACATTATCCTCATAATCAGGGTCCTCTCAACATTATCCTCATAATCAGGGTCCTCCTCAACATTATCCTCATAATCAGGGTCCTCCTCAACATTATCCTCATAATCAGGGTCCTCCTCAACATTATCCTCATAATCAGGGTCCTCCTCAACGTTATCCTCATAATCAGGGTCCTCCTCAACATTATCCTCATAATCAGGGTCCTCCTCAACATTATCCTCATAATCAGGGTCCTCCTCAACATTATCCTCATAATCAGGGTCCTCCTCAACGTTATCCTCATAATCAGGGTCCTCCTCAACATTATCCTCATAATCAGGGTGTCCCTCAACATTATCCTCATAATCAGGGTCCTCCTCAACATTATCCTCATAATCAGGGTCCTCCTCAACATTATCCTCATAATCAGGGTCCTCCTCAACATTATCCTCATAATCAGGCTCCTCCTCAACGTTATCCTCATAATCAGGGTCCTCCTCAACATTATCCTCATAATCAGGGTCCTCCTCAACATTATCCTCATAATCAGGCTCCTCCTCAACATTATCCTCATAATCAGGGTCCTCTTCAACATTATCCTCATAATCAGGGTCCTCCTCAACATTATCCTCATAATCAGGGTCCTCCTCAACATTATCCTCATAATCAGGGTCCTCCTCAACATTATCCTCATAATCAGGGTCCTCCTCAACGTTATCCTCATAATCAGGGTGTCCCTCAACATTATCCTCATAATCAGGGTGTCCCTCAACATTATCCTCATAATCAGGGTCCTCCTCAACATTATCCTCATAATCAGGGTCCTCCTCAACATTATCCTCATAATCAGGGTCCTCCTCAACATTATCCTCATAATCAGGCTCCTCCTCAACATTATCCTCATAATCAGGGTCCTCCTCAACATTATCCTCATAATCAGGGTCCTCCTCAGCATTATCCTCATAATCAGGGTCTCCCTCAACATTATCCTCATAATCAGGGTCCTCCTCAACGTTATCCTCATAATCAGGGTCCTCCTCAACATTATCCTCATAATCAGGGTCCTCCTCAACATTATCCTCATAATCAGGCTCCTCCTCAACATTATCCTCATAATCAGGGTCCTCCTCAACATTATCCTCATAATCAGGGTGTCCCTCAACATTATCCTCATAATCAGGCTCCTCCTCAACGTTATCCTCATAATCAGGGTCCTCCTCAACATTATCCTCATAATCAGGGTCCTCCTCAACATTATCCTCATAATCAGGGCTCCTCCTCAACATTATCCTCATAATCAGGGTCCTCCTCAACATTATCCTCATAATCAGGGTCCTCCTCAACATTATCCTCATAATCAGGGTCCTCCTCAACATTATCCTCATAATCAGGGTCCTCCTCAACGTTATCCTCATAATCAGGGTCCTCCTCAACATTATCCTCATAATCAGGGTCCTCCTCAACATTATCCTCATAATCAGGGTGCTCCCTCAACATCATCCTCATAATCAGGGCTCCCCCTCAACATTATCCTCATAATCAGGCTCCTCCTCAACAGTATCCTCATAATCAGGGTCCTCCTCAACATTATCCTCATAATCAGGGTCCTCCTCAACATTATCCTCATAATCAGGGTCCTCCTCAACATTATCCTCATAATCAGGGTCCTCCTCAACATTATCCTCATAATCAGGGTCCTCCTCAACATTATCCTCATAATCAGGGTCCTCCTCAACATTATCCTCATAATCAGGGTCCTCCTCAACATTATCCTCATAATCAGGGTCCTCCTCAACATTATCCTCATAATCAGGGTCCTCCTCAACATTATCCTCATAATCAGGGTCCTCCTCAACATTATCCTCATAATCAGGGTCCTCCTCAACATTATCCTCATAATCAGGGTGTCCCTCAACATTATCCTCATAATCAGGGTCCTCCTCAACATTATCCTCATAATCAGGGTCCTCCTCAACATTATCCTCATAATCAACATTATCCTCATAATCAACTTTATCCTCATAATCACGGTCCTCCTCAACATTATCCTCATAATCAGGGTCCTCCTCAACGTTATCCTCATAATCAGGGTGTCCCTCAACATTATCCTCATAATCAGGGTCCTCCTCAACATTATCCTCATAATCAGGGTGTCCCTCAACATTATCCTCATAATCAGGGTCCTCCTCAACATTATCCTCATAATCAGGGTCCTCCTCAACATTATCCTCATAATCAGGGTGCTCCTCAACATTATCCTCATAATCAGGGTCCTCCTCAACATTATCCTCATAATCAGGGTCCTCCTCAACATTATCCTCATAATCAGGGTCCTCCTCAACATTATCCTCATAATCAGGGTCCTCCTCAACATTATCCTCATAATCAGGGTCCCCCTCAACATTATCCTCATAATCAGGCTCCTCCTCAACATTATCCTCATAATCAGGGGTCTTCCTCAACGTTATCCTCATAATCAGGGTGTCTCCTCAACATTATCCTCATAATCAGGGTCCTCCTCAACATTATCCTCATAATCAGGGTCTCCTCAACATATCCTCATAATCAGGGTGTCCCTCAACATTATCCTCATAATCAGGGTCCTCCTCAACATTATCCTCATAATCAGGGTGTCCCTCAACATTATCCTTATAATCAACATTATCCTCATAATCAACATTATCCTCATAATCAACATTATCCTCATAATCAGGGTCCTCCTCAACGTTATCCTCATAATCAGGCTCCTCCTCAACATTATCCTCATAATCAGGCTCCTCCTCAACATTATCCTCATAATCAGGGTCCTCCTCAACATTATCCTCATAATCAGGGTCCTCCTCAACGTTATCCTCATAATCAGGCTCCTCCTCAACATTATCCTCATAATCAGGGTCCTCCTCAACGTTATCATCATAGCCAGGCTCTTCCTCAACATTATCCTCATAATCAGGGTCCTCCTCAACATTATCCTCATAATCAGGGTCCTCCTCAGCATTATCCTCATAATCAGGGTCTCCCTCAGCATTATCCTCATAATCAGGGTCCTCCTCAACGTTATCCTCATAATCAGGGTCCTCTTCAACATTATCCTCATAATCAGGGTCCTTTTCAACATTATCCTCATAATCAGGGTCCTCCTCAACATTATCCTCATAATCAGGGTCCTCCTCAACATTATCCTCATAATCAGGGCTCCTCCTCAACATTATCCTCATAATCAGGGTGTCCCTCAACATTATCCTCATAATCAGGCTCCTCCTCAACGTTATCCTCATAATCAGGGTGTCCCTCAACATTATCCTCATAATCAGGGTCCTCCTCAACATTATCCTCATAATCAGGCTCCTCCTCAACATTATCCTCATAATCAGGGTCCTCCTCAACATTATCCTCATAATCAGGGTCCTCCTCAACATTATCCTCATAATCAGGGTCCTCCTCAACATTATCCTCATAATCAGGGTCCTCCTCAACGTTATCCTCATAATCAGGGTGTCCCTCAACATTATCCTCATAATCAGGGTGTCCCTCAACATTATCCTCATAATCAGGGTGTCCCTCAACATTATCCTCATAATCAGGCTCCTCCTCAACGTTATCCTCATAATCAGGGTGTCCCTCAACATTATCCTCATATCAGGGTGTCCCTCAACATTATCCTCATAATCAGGGTCCTCCTCAACATTATCCTCATAATCAGGGTCCTCCTCAACATTATCCTCATAATCAGGGTCCTCCTCAACATTATCCTCATAATCAGGGTCCTCCTCAACATTATCCTCATAATCAGGGTCCTCCTCAACATTATCCTCATAATCAGGGTGTCCTCAACATTACCTCATAATCAGGGTGTCCCTCAACATTATCCTCATAATCAGGGTCCTCCTCAACATTATCCTCATAATCAGGGTCCTCCTCAACATTATCCTCATAATCAACATTATCCTCATAATCAACTTTATCCTCATAATCACGGTCCTCCTCAACATTATCCTCATAATCAGGGTCCTCCTCAACATTATCCTCATAATCAGGGTCCTCCTCAACGTTATCCTCATAATCAGGCTCCTCCTCAACATTATCCTCATAATCAGGGTCTCCCTCAACATTATCCTCATAATCAGGGTCTCCCTCAACATTATCCTCAGTCTCGGACTCTCCTCTAGGTCACTCTCAGGGTCAAAGAGCTGTGACAGAACTTCACTGTCAGAAAAACCTTTTCTTGGAGGCCATTTTCAAATGAGAGAGTGAGAGAACATTTGGGATCAAAGTTTCACTAGACAACAACGGTAGTAGTTGTTAATATTAGAAGGTGAGGAAGCTGCGATGGGCCTTTGTCTGAGGATCTGATCCAGCTCATCCAAAACAGGGTATATGCAGGAATCTTGAAGTTAATTTTAATACCTTTTCAAGACTTTTTCAAGAACTTCTCAATATTTTTTAATACCTCACCGCCACTTCAACCTGTAACCATTTACATCAGTGATACCTTTAACTTAACAGTTTTATTTTGTGATAAAGACTATAGACCACTCTGATACAAAAAAATCAAATAGGCTGGGATAGTAAATCAAAGCAAAGTTTATTAAAAAACAAAAAAAAATTTGCTCCACCCTCAACAACAATCATGCTGACATGTGCCTCAGTTCTTCTGATTTTGTTCCCAGCAGCTTCTCAGTTTGGACCAATTCGTTCCATTTTTCTTTACTATGTCTTCTGAGGATGTTGGACTTCGTGATCAGTTGTGCCATTAATGTCCCAGATTTCCCCTCTGCCTGCTCGGCTAACTTATCAGCATCTGTTTGGAGGGAGTCGCACACCTCTGTCTGAACCGTTCGTTTCATTTTCAGGTCTTCTATCTCCTCTTGCACTGCTTTTCTTTTGAGGTCCTGTGTGGAACTCTGTTTCTTCTTCTGTTCATCTTCCAGGTAACTCCTGTACCTTGACCTTGCACAGGCTACTGAAGCCATGAGCTCCTTTTTGAGAGGTACCTTCAAAACACCCCCACAGACACTGATCTTGTCACATATCAGCCTCAAAGCTTCCATCGACTTTTCAAGGATGTTGCATGTTTCAACCTCCTTGTTGATGGAAAACCCTCTTTCCACCATGGCTTGTCCGTGGGACAGAAGTAGAAGGCTTTGAGAAAACTTATATAGCTCTGAGATAAGACTTGCTGAGGGCTGAATGCAGGAAGACATCAGTGGCTGGAAGGAGGAGAATCTCTCATCTCTCGCATCAAGAGAGAGAAAGCTCTGGAACTGTTGTATGATTACATCACCTGGAATAAGAGAACAAAAACATTACAAATAGGTCAAATATAATTCAAGTCATTTTATTAATCTTTCATTGTACAAATACACAGCACAGCGTCTGTACACATAAAAAGGTAAGCAGTGTACTGTAGATATCTTCTGTGTTGAAAGAAATCTTAGACACTTTCACACTAACACAACGGTAACTTCTTCTTTCCCTAAGTTTTTCCTACCAGCAGAGACGCCTCCTGCCAACTTCTTGTCCTGCAGCATTGTTTGTACTACAGTCTTAATCTTTGTGAGGGACCCTTCTGCATCGCTGTGCATTCTTCTGGGGTCCAGACATCCAATGGCCTTTTCACCTGCACTTTCTGAACAATCTTAACCAGGCCCTGCATGCACTCTTTCCTGAAGGTGAGAACTAAAAGCTCACCTCCCCTGCTTCCTGGCTTGCTCTGTGCCTGACAAATAAGTGCCTGACAAATAAGCAACATAGACTTTAAACATAGAATGTAAATGATGAAGAAGGTAAACTTAATCGTCTAAAAATAAGTTTCTCCATGTCGGCAATAATAATAATAATAATAATACAAACAGCAGAATAAAATTTAAAAATTTTACTAGTTGCATTGGTGTACAGAGAACAAAAACCCATCCCTGAAAAGAAAATAGTCAATATCAAAATTACCTTGATGGTAGATTCAGCACCCAGTCCTATGTCAACATTCTTGTAGGATACCCTATTCACTTCATCAGCAACCAATTTTGGTCAGCCTGAGGGAAGTGGCATCTTGCAGGAGCTCTTGCTTTACAAACCGCCGCAGGAGACTCTTAAAAGGATATAAGTAATCAGTGACAGAACCATCCTACTAGCCTACCATTAAACAGATCATTCTTCTTACTTTCTAATCATGAAAAATGTTGGTTTAAAATATGTGTTATGAATTTATGTATTAATTTTATATTGTATAATTGTGAACAAGAGGAACAAATAAAATGAAAGGAAATAATTGGTGTGTGTGTATGTGTTTGTTGGCATCCAGGTTTTATCTCAAGTGAGTTCTATGTAACAATCGATGTAAAACTGCACACATTGCATTGATTTTACAGAGTTGTGGACCACCACACATCCACGGGTAGATCGTTGAATTAGGCCCTATTGTAATGATTACCTTCAGCAGCTCACTCAAATCTTTGGCAAAGAAGGGCAGAACTGGCTCATCAGTTTGATAGTTGGTCAGGAAGAGGCTAAAGGTCCTGGATATTGCCAGGAAGAACTGGAGCTTGGCAATCATGAGGGGATCCGCTTGTGCTGCCTCAATGGTGTCGTAAGAGGCAGTACTGGGGTTTGGAAGCTGCTTCTGCTTAACAGCATCTACGTACATCATGACCATTGGCCACAATTCAACTGCCCTCTCTGCCACGCGGACATTTTCAACCCACCTATGCAAAAATGGACAATGTCAGCTCACTCCAATTTCATTTCACTTTATTGTTGCAAAATAAAAACACAGACATTTTGGGCCAAATCCTTTTGCAATGTGTATGCCAAACAACTCTCAACCCGCCTGTGGCCACAGAATGGTAGCGGAAAGGAGGTGGACCCAGTCAAGGCAGTCAAATCTTCCCTCCTAGCTGGAACATTATGAAAGAGGTAGTGGAGTGCTCGAAGGAGCTTGTCCATCTGCCACATGGTAAAGCCTGCCTTCAGTGCGTTGTGGAGGGTGTGAAGCCCACAGCTTCCAACATTAACCAGATGAGCACCATACAGCTCAGCATGCTCAGTCTGGAGGAGGTCTGCAAGCTTCAAGTTGACATTTGGGCCGTCCATACTGATGGAGAGAAGCTGCCTCATATTCAGTTTCCAACACATTCCTGAGAATAAACACAACAGCACGTATATTAATGGCAATATTCCTTTTATGTTTATTTTTGAATACTTTGGCATTCAGTAAGGTATTAGCCTGATTTTCACTCATATTATATGTAAAATGGTTATAAGAAACAATGTTTTTGGTGTGCAAATTCCTGGAGCAAAAAATACAATATTAGCACACCAATATGTTTTTATAAGTGAAACAAACAAGTGGTACTAACAAACATGAGTGAATGTTCTTCACTGTACATCCAGGTAATGTGCTCCAATTACTTCCAAGCCATTCAAGCTAAACTGAACTGCTAGTCTGGTCAACCAACTTCACTCTTCACTCTGAACCAACTTCAGACAATTTGCTAGTCAAAGAACCCACAGCAACCACACACGCACATAATCAAATACATGTACGCACGCGCACGCACACACACACACACACACACACACACACACACACACACGTGCATGCAAGCATGTGTAACGGAGTTAAAAATGCACTTTATTAATTCTAATTTCCAATTTATGTTTAATTTAATTGTAATCATTTAAATTATTATATAATGATTAGTTGAGAATTTGTGAATTATTGAGTTTAATTTATTTATCAAATGCTATTGTTTCCGGCGGAGATGTTGTTCCTCATTGCGCCTCTTTTGTACCTCCGAAGTTGCCGTAGCTTCCGTCTTCTCCTCACAATACCGTCCTGTATTGCTGAGGTAGGTTGTGTGTGAAGTGCTGCTGCGCTATTTTGTTGTTTTCTTTTAGAATTGTGTTGTGACCCTTTACTATTTAGTGCTTCTAAGCTAATACAATATTAATTAAGTTGTTTAGTGCCGTTGTGCGGTTAGATATGGGTTTTAATGATGCATTGTTTAACTTTTTTCTTTTCGCGCCATTTTTGCGCTGTTTCTGTGCAGTATAAGTAACGGGGGCTCAGCGATCCAGTTTGAGTGTGTAAATTCTGTTATTTAATGTTTAGGAGCAGAGGTGCAGATACAGAGGAAACAATAGATCAGAAGCCAATCAGTGTTTTATTGTCTTCTACAGAATAAATCTTGGAAAATCATCAGCTGTGGTTGTTCTTCTCTTCACGCCCTGACCATATCCGTTACACACGCAAAACACACACAAATCTCCGATCTACACAACAGTAACCTTTATCACACCACTGTGTGTGTCACATTTATACATGTTTATACTTTCTGACAGACAACCAACCTCTTTATCATCCATGGCTCCTCCTCCCCAACCCCATCAACCTGTTTTTAGTCACTCGCCACATCCCAGTCTCATCTATTAATCTAGACTTTAGCCACACGATTGTCCATAAGTATCAAAAATTGAAGATGAAATGCTAGTAAGTTAACTTACTTTGATGTGATGCAACAGGTCGACAGCTTTTCCGTGTCCCAAGAATTGAGAGCCAAGGTACCGAGCCAGAACAGATCTTTATTAATATGACACTCCTCAAAACACACACGTAACAGGTGAAAATGAAATAAATAAAAATATAGTATATAGAGTATATATAATATATAGTACTAAGCAGGAGGTACCTAGATTGGACACATTGGTCATCTTCCCAGAAGCTGTTTAGTTTTTGTTGACTGGTTGAGCGACGGATCAAACAGTAACACAAACTGGCCAGCCTTGTTGATGGTGTTGATGAGCTCCTGCTTGAAGTGTGGTGCTGACCCGAATCGTATATGATGTATCCAGTTTTGTCCTTGCCACAAGTGAACGACTTTGCTATATCCGAATCTGGAAACATAGCCTTGAAAACTTCCGCCAAGTTTTCGTTTGAGTTCAGTGAATGGTGTTTCTCCGCTGTGTGGAGACACACCACAACACCTCAGCACGCCCAGAGCCACTCGGATGCCGGCTGCAGAAGATGAGGAAGCAGAGACAGCCCGGGTCAGAAGATGAGGAAGATGAGACAGCCCTGGGTCAGAAGATGAGGAAGATGAGACAGCCTGGGTCAGAAGATGAGGAAGATGAGACAGCCTGGGTCAGAAGATGAGGAAGCAGAGACAGCCTGGGTCAGAAGATGAGGAAGCAGAGACAGCCGGGTCAGAAGATGAGGAAGATGAGACAGCCTGGGTCAGAAGATGAGGAAGATGAGACAGCCTGGGTCAGAAGATGAGGAAGATGAGACAGCCTGGGTCAGAAGATGCGGAAGCAGAGACAGCCTGGGTCAGAAGATGAGGAAGATGAGACAGCCTGGGTCAGAAGATGAGGAAGATGAGACAGCCGGGTCAGAAGATGAGGAAGCAGAGACAGCCTGGGTCAGAAGATGAGGAAGATGAGACAGCCGGGTCAGAAGATGAGGAAGCAGAGACAGCCTGGGTCAGAAGATGAGGAAGCAGAGACAGCCTGGGTCAGAAGATGAGGAAGCAGAGACAGCCTGGGTCAGAAGATGAGGAAGCAGAGACAGCCTGGGTCAGAAGATGAGGAAGCAGAGACAGCCTGGGTCAGAAGATGAGGAAGAAGAGACAGCCTGGGTCAGAAGATGAGGAAGCAGAGACAGCCTGGGTCAGAAGATGAGGAAGCAGAGACAGCCTGGGTCAGAAGATGAGGAAGATGAGACAGCCTGGGTCAGAAGATGAGGAAGATGAGACAGCCTGGGTCAGAAGATGAGGAAGATGAGACAGCCGGGTCAGAAGATGAGGAAGCAGAGACAGCCGGGTCAGAAGATGAGGAAGCAGAGACAGCCTGGGTCAGAAGATGAGGAAGAAGAGACAGCCTGGGTCAGAAGATGAGGAAGATGAGACAGCCTGGGTCAGAAGATGAGGAAGATGAGGAAGATGAGGAAGCAGAGACAGCCTGGGTCAGAAGATGAGGAAGAAGGGACAGCCTGGGTCAGAAGATGAGGAAGATGAGACAGCCTGGGTCAGAAGATGAGGAAGATGAGACAGCCTGGGTCAGAAGATGAGGAAGATGAGACAGCCTGGGTCAGAAGATGAGGAAGATGAGGAAGATGAGGAAGCAGAGACAGCCCGGGGTCGTAGCTGTAGCTTCAGGTCCGATTGCCGGTGGTGTAACGACGTTGGCACTAGGTTGTGGTCAGAGGTGTATAGTCCAGGTGCCAGAAAGTAGAAATCC
The DNA here is from genome assembly GCA_025617405.1 of Perca schrenkii. Classification (NCBI taxonomy): domain Eukaryota; kingdom Metazoa; phylum Chordata; class Actinopteri; order Perciformes; family Percidae; genus Perca; species Perca schrenkii. The sequence goes on from JABUOV010000055.1 coordinate 40,051, forward strand.
TGTCCAGCAGCTGTCCCAACCATCACTAAACCAGCTCCTCTACCAGGTAGTGAAAACACCTGTTCTAGATGTAGAGGCAGATCCAAAAACATGGCAGGATCTTTACTTTCTGGCACCTGGACTATACACCTCTGGTTTTGGTGGTGCAACGCAATTACCACAGAAGCTAGCGATGGAGAGTTGCCGCTCTCGGCGGCTCTGTGGCTAGCACAACACATGCGGGACTTTAACGAGTTAATGCCCATTGACACAATACTTATTTTTTTCTTGCATAATGTACAATATGCCTCCCTGACATTCCCCTCGACTGGCTGCAGCCACGCTTTGAAGTCCTGCATTTCCAGCCAGGACGCTGCAAATTTGCACTTCCCCATTCTGTTCATTCGGTGCGTTGTAATACGCACGGGAACGCCAGAGCGGACATTGTGCTTTTGAACTTCCGCCCTGTTATGTTGCTAAAATAACGACTGGTCTCAACTTGTAATGCGTCAACTCTCCTTTATTTCGGGGAACACACAGGATCCAAAACAGTGCACCTACGGTGGCCTCTCAGTATCAAAAATGTGCAACGTGACACAGGTGTGCTGAATAACAGAACTAGAGCTGTATATTTGTATACTCTATGTAGTACATGAACACAACACACCTTCTCTGGTGCTCTCAGAGGTAATTTACGAACGCACCCACAATAGCCTAGTTTATGTACCTGTTGGTGTGCCTGACTCCACCTGCAGGTGGATCACTGACTTTCTGTCTGACAGGAAGCAGCATGTCAAGCTGGGGAAACACGTCTCCAACTCACAGACCATCAGCACTGGATCCCCTCAGGGCTGTGTTCTTTCGCCTCTGCTCTTCTCCCTCTACACCAACAACTGCACCTCCAGTCATCAGTCCGTCAAGCTTCTGAAGTTCGCGGACGACACCTCCCTCATCGGACTCATCTCTGATGGAGACGAGTCCGCTTACAGGTTGGAGGCTGACCACCTGGTGAAGTGGTGCAACCAAAACAATTTAGATCTCAACGCTCTAAAGACAGTGGAGATGGTTGTGGACTTCAGGAAGAACCCAGCCCCCACCTGCCCCCCATCACCCTCTGTGGCTCCACAATTAACATTGTGGAGTCTTTCCGCTTCCTGGGAACTACAATCTCCCAGGACCTCAAGTGGGAGCTGAACATCAGCTCCCTCGTCAAGAAAGCACAACAGAGGATGTACTTCCTGCGGCAGCTGAAGAAATTCAACCTGCCAAAGACAATGATGGTGCACTTCTACACAGCCATCATTGAGTCCATCCTCACATCCTCCATCACCATCTGGTACGCTGCTGCCACTGCCAAGGACAAGGGCAGACTGCAGCGTGTCATTCGGTCAGCTGAGAAGGTGATTGGCTGCAATCTGCCGCCGCTCCAGGACCTTTACGCCACCAGGACTCTGAAGCGTGCTGGAAAGATTGTGGCTGACCCCTCCCACCCCGGACACAAACTCTTTGAGCCCCTCCCATCTGGCAGGAGGCTGAGGTCCATCAGGACCAAAACCTCACGCCACATGAACAGCTTTTTCCCCTCCGCCACTAGCCTTATTAACAAGGCCCGGAAACCACCCGTGACTCTCCACCTGGCTCTTCATGCCACTGTTCTCTCTGCTCTAATGCTCTTTGCTCTTTATTTATCTATTTTATTTTATTTCTATCTTTATTTTTAATTTAATACATACTGTGTACATATACTTATATTGTTTACCTATACTTATATTGTTTAATATTACATTTAGAGAATGTGTGATGTGCACCAGCAACACCAAAACAAATTCCTTGTATGTGTCAAAAAACGTACTTGGCAATAAAACCCTTTCTGATTCTGATTCTGATTCTGATTCTGATTCTGATTCTAATAAAAATGACTAAATTCACACACTTTTACGATGTTTTTGGGACTCAAACTGTTGGACAGCTAATTCGGAAAAAATACTTTCAAAATGTAAGACTTTATAAAGCCGTGATTAATTAATAATTATATAATTAATTAATTTTCCCCAAATTGATTTATCACCTTTTAATACTTTCAAGACCCCGCGGATACCCTGTAAAAGGTGAACTCTCCTTTTATTTTTTTACCGCTGAGAGACAACTCTCTTTTTAGGGACATGTATCTCTGTTAGAGTTCCTTCCATTCACTCCGCGGGACGTCCCACAGCTTGTCCTAACCCAGGACATCCCACAGCTTGTCCTAACCCAGGACGTCCCACAGCTTGACCTAACCCAGGACGTCCCACAGCTTGTCCTAACCCAGGACGTCCCACAGCTTGACCTAACCCAGGACGTCCCACAGCTTGTCCTAACCCAGGACGTCCCCACAGCTTGACCTAACCCAGGACGTCCCACAGCTTGTCCTAACCCAGGACGTCCCACAGCTTGTCCTAACCCAGGACGTCCCACAGCTTGACCTAACCCAGGACATCCCACAGCTTGTCCTAACCCAGGACGTCCCACAGCTTGTCCTAACCCAGGACGTCCCACAGCTTGTCCTAACCCAGGACGTCCCCACAGCTTGACCTAACCCAGGACATCCCACAGCTTGTCCTAACCCAGGACATCCCACAGCTTGTCCTAACCCAGGACGTCCCACAGCTTGTCCTAACCCAGGACGTCCCACAGCTTGACCTAACCCAGGACATCCCACAGCTTGTCCTAACCCAGGACGTCCCACAGCTTGACCTAACCCAGGACATCCCACAGCTTGTCCTAACCCAGGACGTCCCACAGCTTGTCCTAACCCAGGACGTCCCACAGCTTGTCCTAACCCAGGACGTCCCACAGCTTGTCCTAACCCAGGACGTCCCACAGCTTGACCTAACCCAGGACGTCCCACAGCTTGACCTAACCCAGGACGTCCCACAGCTTGACCTAACCCAGGACGTCCCACAGCTTGACCTAACCTTTGTTGGTCATTTCCTTCACCAGTTCCTGATAAATTTTGGCTTTTATTAGATTTTTGCTCTCTAAAATAGCCGTTATATATTGCTCGTAAATTAAATTCAAAAAGTAGTAAATACTGGGAGGAAATGGACTACAACTTCTTCTTCTTCTTCGTTTTGTAGCGGGTTGCAACCATAAGATGACCTAAAACTTAATCGCAATTCATTAATTTATTAATGATGTTTCCATCAGCGTTTACCTCATAAGCCGATCTATATATCGATCAAGAGAAAATCTGATGAGACCGAACGTATTTCCTTTGAGTCGAGATTCATGAAATTCAATCAGATTTTAATGTTTCCATGACGGCATTTTCATTCAATATTCAGATCACTTAATTCAGATAGAAACGTGTGGCTGGAAACACAGCTAGAGACAGACAGACACAGAGACATGTTGAAGTAGACACAGAGACACAGAGACATGTTGAAGTAGACACAGAGACATGTTGAAGTAGACACAGAGATATGTTGAAGTAGACACAGAGATATGTTGAAGTAGACACAGAGATATGTTGAAGTAGACACAGAGACATGTTGAAGTAGACACAGAGATATGTTGAAGTAGACACAGAGACATGTTGAAGTAGACACAGAGACATGTTGAAGTAGACAGAGTCATCAGAGACATGTTGAAGTAGACACAGAGACATGTTGAAGTAGACACAGAGATATGTTGAAGTAGACACAGAGATATGTTGAAGTAGACACAGAGACATGTTGAAGTAGACACAGAGACATGTTGAAGTAGACACAGAGATATGTTGAAGTAGACACAGAGACATGTTGAAGTAGACACAGAGATATGTTTAAGTAGACACAGAGACATGTTGAAGTAGACACAGAGACATGTTGAAGTAGACACAGAGTCATCAGAGACATGTTGAAGTAGACACAGAGACATGTTGAAGTAGACACAGAGATATGTTGAAGTAGACACAGAGATATGTTGAAGTAGACACAGAAACATGTTGAAGTAGACACAGAGACATGTTGAAGTAGACACAGAGACATGTTGAAGTAGACACAGAGACATGTTGAAGTAGACAGAGTCATCAGAGACATGTTGAAGTAGACACAGAGACATGTTGAAGTAGACACAGAGTCATCAGAGACATGTTGAAGTAGACAGAGACATGTTGAAGTAGACACAGAGTCATCAGAGACATGTTGAAGTAGACACAGAGACATGTTGAAGTAGACAGAGATATGTTGAAGTAGACACAGAAACATGTTGAAGTAGACACAGAGACATGTTGAAGTAGACACAGAGTCATCAGAGACATGTTGAAGTAGACACAGAGACATGTTTAAGTAGACAGAGACATCAGAGACATGTTGAAGTAGACACAGAGACACGTTGAAGTAGACAAAGAGACATGTTTAAGTAGACACAGAGACATCAGAGACATGTTGAAGTAGACACAGAGACATCAGAGACACAGAGACATGTTGAAGTAGACAGAGACGTGTTGAAGTAGACAAAGAGACATCAGAGACATGTTGAAGTAGACACAGACATGTTGAAGTAGACACAGAGTCATCAGAGACATGTTGAAGTAGACACAGAGACATGTTGAAGTAGACACAGAGACATGTTGAAGTAGACACAGAGACGTGTTGAAGTAGACACAGAGTCATCAGAGACATGTTGAAGTAGACACAGAGACATGTTGAAGTAGACAGAGTCATCAGAGACATGTTGAAGTAGACACAGAGACATGTTGAAGTAGACACAGAGTCATCAGAGACATGTTGAAGTAGACACAGAGACATGTTGAAGTAGACAGAGTCATCAGAGACATGTTGAAGTAGACACAGAGACATGTTGAAGTAGACACAGAGACATGTTGAAGTAGACACAGAGATATGTTGAAGTAGACACAGAGACATGTTGAAGTAGACAGAGTCATCAGAGACATGTTGAAGTAGACACAGAGACATGTTGAAGTAGACACAGAGTCATCAGAGTGTTTTT
>JABUOV010000055.1:50000-55000 GCA_025617405.1 Perca schrenkii
GACAGACCAGACTGAGCGTGTGCAGACTAACGAGGTCTCTAGACAGACCAGACTGAGCGTGTGCAGACTAACGAGGTCTCTAGACAGACTAGACTGAGCATGTGCAGACTAACGAGGTCTCTAGACAGACTAGACTGAGCGTGTGCAGACTAACGAGGTCTCTAGACAGACCAGACTGAGCGTGTGCAGACTAACGAGGTCTCTAGACAGACTAGACTGAGCATGTGCAGACTAACGAGGTCTCTAGGACAGACTAGACTTACGAGGTTTCTAGACAGACCAGACTGAGCGTGTGCAGACTAACGAGGTCTCTAGGACAGACTAGACTGAGCGTGTGCAGACTTACGAGGTCTCTAGGACAGACCAAACTGAGCGTGTGCAGACTAACGAGGTCTCTAGGACAGACTAGACTGAGCATGTGCAGACTTACGAGGTCTCTAGGACAGACTAGACTTACGAGGTTTCTAGACAGACCAGACTGAGCGTGTGCAGACTAACGAGGTCTCTAGGACAGACTAGACTGAGCGTGTGCAGACTTACGAGGTCTCTAGGACAGACCAGACTGAGCGTGTGCAGACTTACGAGGTCTCTAGGACAGACCAGACTGAGCGTGTGCAGACTAACGAGGTCTCTAGACAGACTAGACTGAGCGTGTGCAGACTAACGAGGTCTCTAGGACAGACCAGACTGAGCGTGTGCAGACTTACGAGGTCTCTAGGACAGACTAGACTGAGCATGTGCAGACTAACGAGGTCTCTAGGACAGACTACACTGAGCGTGTGCAGACTTACGAGGTCTCTAGGACAGACTAGACTGAGCATGTGCAGACTAACGAGGTCTCTAGGACAGACTAGACTGAGCATGTGCAGACTAACGAGGTCTCTAGGACAGACCAGACTGAGCGTGTGCAGACTAACGAGGTCTCTAGGACAGACTAGACTAACGAGGTCTCTAGGACAGACTAGACTAACGAGGTCTCTAGGACAGACTAGACTGAGCGTGTGCAGACTAACGAGGGTCTCTAGGACAGACTAGACTTACGGGGTCTCTAGGACAGACTAGACTTACGGGGGTCTCTGGGACAGACTAGACTTACGGGGGTCTCTAGGACAGACTAGACTTACGGGGGTCTCTGGGACAGACTAGACTTACGAGGTCTCTAGACAGACTAGATTTACGAGGTCTCTGGGACAGACTAGACTGAGCATGTGCAGACTAACGGGGTCTCTGAGACAGACTAGACTTACGGGGGTCTCTTGGGGGCGTTGGGGTCTTTCCTCTTGCGTCCCCTCTTCCCGAAGCCTTTGGGGGGGACGTAGTCCCTCATCTCGCGGTTGTAGCGGACCTTGTCGGCCTTGGCCATGTCCTCGAAGCACTTCTTATCCCCAGCAGTCAGACCCTGGAACCAGAGCAGAGGGTCAGCAGGGGGTCAGACAGACAGGTCAAAGCCAGGTCTGACTGTCTGACTGACTGACAGACTGACTGTCAGTCAGACAGACAGGTCAAAGGCAGGTCTGACTGACTGTCTGTCAGTCAGACAGGTCAAAGGCAGGTCTGACTGACAGACTGACTGTCAGTCAGACAGACAGGTCAAAGGCAGGTCTGTCTGACTGTCTGTCTGTCAGCGTCACATGACCCATCCATCCACAGACCCTCCTCTGATCATCATTCAACATTATCAGCCTCTCACATTATGGAGGCTTCCTGCTTCATCCGTTCATCATATTCAACTCAATATATCAGAGAGACAGACACACAGAGAGACAGACAGGCACACACAGAGACAGACAGACAGGCACAGATATCTCCATATATAGCCATGTAGGATATTTAACTGATAGCTTGTCAAGCTTCTGCAGAAGGACAGAGAGCCTGGTCCAGGGATCTGTGTGTGATATCATCTGAAGACCTACAGCAGCAGTCAGTACATGTGAAGTTATTCAGTCTATTAACATTTAAGGTAAACAGTAGACTGGAGTCAGTGATTCCACTAACCAGTCCCTCCAGGAAAACAGGATTATGTGATCGCATAATTCAACGCATAATCAGCCAAAGTCTGGATATTTATTTTTTTCTCATGTCGAACTTTCGCTGCATAAATTGCCGATTTCCGCGCAAAATATGCGGAGCTTGCATTGATGTCATAATCCTCGCATTTTCGTTGCAAAAAGTCCCAAAATATATCTCAGCAGAAAGGTTGAAAACTGTTGTGTTTGCTTCACACAAGAGCAGCCGTTTACCCGTTACCATGGGAACGTTATGAAGTGACATAATGAAGTGACGTTATGAAGTGACGTCATTACGCGACGTGGACATCGTTGAAAAGCTGGTGTTGGGGGGGTCGCTTTATTCTCTTTCTCCCCAAACTGCAGTTTCTGCAATTTAAAACTGCATGAATATCATATAGAGCATATTCCATCACATTCTTTAAGAAAACGTGTCACATAATCAGGCATTTATGCAACAATCACCCCCCCCCCCAACATCCTGCTTTTTGATGATGTTCACGTCGCGTAATGACATCACTTCATAACGTTCCCATGGCAACGGGGGCTAAATGGCTGCTCTTGCTCTTACTCTCTGCTGAGATATATTATGGGGACCTTTTTTTACAACGAATATGCGGGGCTCGCATGATGTCATAATCCCCCACGTTTTTTGTTGCAAAAAAAATCCCATAATATATATTATATATAATATATCTTATATATAATATATATATTATATAAGATATATATTATATATAATATATATCTTATATAATATATATCTTATATAAGATATATATTATATATAATATATCTTATATATAATATATATATTATATATAAGATATATTATATATAATATATCTTATATAATATATATCTTATATAATATATATCTTATATAAGATATATATTATATATAAGATATATTATATATAATATATATCTTATATAAGATATATATTATATATAATATATCTTATATATAATATATATCTTATATATAATATATAAGATAAGATATATTATATATAATATATATTATATATAATATATCTTATATAATATATCTTATATATAATATATCTTATATAATATATATCTTATATAAGATATATATTATATATAATATATCTTATATAAGATATATTATATATAAGATATATTATATATAAGATATATTATAGCTCAGCTGAAAGTTGAAAAAATGTTGAGCGGAAATAAGCAAATTATGCAGCGAAAGTGCAGCGTATTTGAACAAATGTGTGTGTGTATACATACATACATACATACATACACACACATATATATATATACATACACACACACACATATACATATATATATATATATATATATATATATATATATATATATATATATATATATATATATATATACACACACACACACACACACACACACATTTGTTCAATTTTTTTTTTTAAATAAACCATCAAATGGCTTTTTCTGGAGAGTTTTGTGCAAAGAAATGGAGAAATTGAGTCTTACAGGATATGTGCAAAACTGCAAGGTTAATAGCCTATACAGGGCTCCAGACTGCGACCAAAATTTGAGAGCGTGTGACCAGCAAATTTGCCCAAAGTGCTTCACATGAAACATTAAAGAGCAATTAAAAGCGGTCATGAAGAAAATACTACAGACTAAACAAGTTACAGTGAGTGAGAAATGAATAATTATTCAATTTAATAGGTTGTAGGGATGGGTTTGGGAGGAGAGAGGGAGGGAGGGGTTTTATTTAATTTCTTTAGAGTGTAACATATTCTAATAAAATAACATAATGTTCTAAGTACATAGGATAAATAGGTTTGGAATTATTTTTACTACTGAAATAATTGTTTTGTAATTACAGAGGGAAAGTACCCAAAAAATGCAAAAAATGTTATAATTTCAGGTATCTGTACCGATGTGAAAGGTACCCAACCCTAAGGGTAGTACCCTAAACAATACATGTTTAATTTTAAGGTGAATTCATTGTAGTTGTAGACCAGAGTTGGTATATTTTTTAAATATTTTGTTTACTGTCATGACAGCGATGGTGCCTTCTATGTTGCATCTTCAAAAGTGACACTGAATATGAAACAGCACATTGTAATTTCTGCATCTATTATCAAAGTATTTATTAGTAATACAGTGGAAATTAGTAGAAATGTGAATATTTGGTTAGCATGTTGATTTACGGTGTGTGCCCTTAAAATTTCTGGTTGCGCCCCTAAAATTTATAGTAGGGGGCCACTGTGCTCCTAGTGAAAAAAGTTAGTCTGGAGCCCTGCTGTACTTTGTATTGTTGTAGTATCAACAGGTATTAGGGCATTTAGCATTTACATTACTGTTAATCAGTCATCACGTGATGATACACACTGTATTACCTTGTTATGATATAAGAAGTGACCCAGACAATGGGCCAAACATAATGTTCCACATGAAGAGACCGCAGCATATGACAGTACCAACAGCTGACAAGATTTGGGTCTGTGGTGACCAGGTCCACCTCACACAAACTTCCTTCTCCCAATCTTTCTCTTTACTACAAGACACACACACACACACACCTGGCTAAGACGTACTATTTGAGAATATACAGATTTTTGTTGGTTTCTCCAAATACCTGAGGAAAAATGTCATTAGCACCACATAATAAAAAGATTTCTGGCTTGTTTGTCACTTTTTGCTATGCTTTTCTTAAAGGTTTTTGTCAAAAAAAGCTTTCAAAGCTTTCTTTATTCATGGTCAATAAACTGAATTTAGATGACATTATACCTATTTTTTTTTTTTTAGGTAAAAAATCAGAAATTATTAATTATTTTAACAGTTAAGATCAGAGGATGTTGATTGGATCACAGACTGGTGTATGTTAAAGTTTAGTCAGGATACGGTTTTAAAACCATTTAAACTTTTTTTTTTTCCAAATGCTATAAAATTGTACATAACAAACCAAAATGTAATGAAAGTTATCATTAATTGTACCTGCATATAACGTTGTATGGAACC
>JABUOV010000055.1:62500-105000 GCA_025617405.1 Perca schrenkii
TATTTCAGACACATTAAACACTATGTGATCATGGATGTATGTGACACACTTTAAACCTAAAGTCTGAAACGAAGTATTACGTATATCCGCCGGGGGGGGCGCTCGCATCGCGCACTCGGTTCGCTTTGAGCCTCTCCGGACACCGTAGTCCACCCGGATGTGCGGTTTGAAGGCTTTCTGCGGGAGCGGCTTGTTTACAGGCTGAATATTTGATATTTAATAAGTATTAATAAGTAATAAAGAGTGATATCTGGCGGCAGAGAGCGGTCTTACTGCGGAGATGGACTCACTGCAGCTGTTCCTGGATCAGTTTGAACCCAGCGGAGACGCCGTTAGTAACGTTCACACTCTGACGCTCTGAGAACTGAACTCGCTTTAGAAATGTGTGATTTTAATAATGTTTAGCTTCTCAGCGGAGGCATATTCACCACAGATTAATATTAAACACTGTTATACAGTAATTAATACTTCATGTTAATATCGGCTCACTGTATATCCACCCAGCACTAAACGCTGCGTAGTTATTACATAGTTATAACAGAAACTGGATCACATGACCTGCGGACACCAGTGGTTCCTTTAGTGTAGTTATTGATTAGTTTCTGGATCTTATTGTTGTTAAATAACCGACTGGTGAATTCGGCCGAGTTACTGTAACTAACAGGCTCGTTACTTTGACTGGAAAAGTACTTATAATTAACGATCCTGCCATTATAATTTATCTATTATTATATGTATTCTTGCAGTTGTATGTATTTATAGTTATATTATGTGTATTGTTCTTGCAGTTGTATGTATTTATAGTTATATTATGTGTTTATATCTTAGTAAATGTGGTATTCATAGTTATATTATGTGTTTCTATCTGAGTAAATGTGGTATTTATAGTTATATATCTGAGTAAATGTGGTATTTATAGTTATATATCAGAGTAAATGTGGTATTTATAGTTATATATCAGAGTAAATGTGGTATTTATAGTTATATATCTGAGTAAATGTGGTATTTATAGTTATATTATGTGTTTCTATCTGAGTAAATGTGGTATTTATAGTTATATTATGTGTTTCTATCTGAGTAAATGTGGTATTTATAGTTATATTATGTGTTTCTATCTGAGTAAATGTGGTATTTATTAGGGCTGCCACCTCTTAGTCGATTAGTCGACTAATCGGTCGTTTTGGTCTTAGTCGACTAAGATTTCTTTAGTCGATTAGTCATTTTTTATGCTTATTCATGCTTAATTACTCATTTCAAAGAAACTTATGAGCACATTTATGGTAAACACAAGATTTAAAGTGGTGCTTTTGCAGGATTAATTGTGGAGAAACTCAGTTTTACAGATGGTTAATTAACTACATTTATATTGTGCTTTTCTAGTCTTAACCACCTCTCAAAGCGGACAGCTCCGTCAATTAAATCAACTAATCGACAAAATTGTATTATTATATATAGTTATACAGTTATACAGTTATATATCTGAGTAAATGTGGTATTTATAGTTATATATCTGAGTAAATGTGGTATTTATAGTTATATATCTGAGTAAATGTGGTATTTATAGTTATATATCAGAGTAAATGTGGTATTTAAAGTTATATATCTGAGTAAATGTGGTATTTATAGTTCTATATCTGAGTAAATGTGGTATTTATAGTTCTATATCTGAGTAAATGTGGTATTTATAGTTATATATCTGAGTAAATGTGGTATTTATAGTTATATATCTGAGTAAATGTGGTATTTATAGTTATATATCAGAGTAAATGTGGTATTTATAGTTATATATCAGAGTAAATGTGGTATTTATAGTTATATATCTGAGTAAATGTGGTATTTTTAGTTATATATCTGAGTAAATGTGGTATTTATAGTTATATATCTGAGTATATGTGGTATTTATAGTTATATATCTGAGTAAATGTGGTATTTATAGTTATATATCTGAGTAAATGTGGTATTTATAGTTATATATCTGAGTAAATGTGGTATTTATAGTTATATATCAGAGTAAATGTGGTATTTTTAGTTATATATCTGAGTAAATGTGGTATTTATAGTTATATATCAGAGTAAATGTGGTATTTAAAGTTATATATCTGAGTAAATGTGGTATTTATAGTTATATATCAGAGTAAATGTGGTATTTATAGTTATATTATGTGTTTCTATCTGAGTAAATGTGGTATTTATAGTTATATATCTGAGTAAATGTGGTATTTATAGTTATATTATGTGTTTCTATCTGAGTAAATGTGGTATTTATAGTTATATATCAGAGTAAATGTGGTATTTATAGTTATATATCTGAGTATATGTGTTATTTATAGTTATATATCTGAGTAAATGTGGTATTTATAGTTATATATCTGAGTAAATGTGGTATTTATAGTTATATATCTGAGTAAATGTGGTATTTATAGTTATATATCTGAGTAAATGTGGTATTTATAGTTATATATCAGAGTAAATGTGGTATTTATAGTTATATATCTGAGTATATGTGTTATTTATAGTTATATATCTGAGTAAATGTGGTATTTATAGTTATATATCTGAGTAAATGTGGTATTTATAGTTATATATCTGAGTATATGTGTTATTTATAGTTATATATCTGAGTAAATGTGGTATTTATAGTTATATATCTGAGTAAATGTGGTATTTATAGTTATATATCTGAGTATATGTGGTATTTATAGTTATATATCTGAGTAAATGTGGTATTTATAGTTATATATCTGAGTAAATGTGGTATTTATAGTTATATATCTGAGTAAATGTGGTATTTATAGTTATATATCTGAGTAAATGTGGTATTTATAGTTATATATCTGAGTAAATGTGGTATTTATAGTTATATATCTGAGTATATGTGGTATTTATAGTTATATATCAGAGTAAATGTGGTATTTATAGTTATATATCTGAGTAAATGTGGTATTTATAGTTATATATCTGAGTAAATGTGGTATTTATAGTTATATATCTGAGTAAATGTGGTATTTATAGTTATATATCTGAGTAAATGTGGTATTTATAGTTTTTATTGATCTCCTCCCTCTACACTCCAAGATGGCGCCGCAGAATGGTGACACGGTGTGTTGGTGCGCTCTGTTTTGTTTTGTTTTGTGTTTTAACTATGTTTCTTGCGATGGTACCCGTATCTCATTCACCAGTGAAGAGCTCGTGAACTTCAGGGGAACAATACCATCGGACTTATTTCCCACTTTTCTTCTCCCTTCACTGGAAATTTTGGACATTCTGGTCAAAGGTGCGCTCACCTTTGCTCATGCAGCGAAACGCCGGAGGAGAGGAAACGGGCCGGTGTGCTTGTGCGTCTCCGCCAGCGAGGATTACGCACACCGTTACCGGGAATATTCCTCTCTAACGTGCGCTCACTGCCCAACAAACTGGAGGAACTACAACTGCTGTTGGTCAGAAACAGGGACTTTTTCTCATCTGCTGTTTTGTGCTTCACGGAGACGTGGCTCTGTGGATTAATACCGGACTCTGCGCTGCAGCTGGCAGGCTTCCAACTCTACAGAGCGGACAGAGACACGGACCTCTCCGGCAAAACTAAAGGTGGAGGAATCGGTTTCTACATCAATAGCGGGTTGGTGCAACGACGTGACAGTGATCCAGCAGCATTGTTCTCCTAACCTGGAATATTTCATTATAAACTGTAAGCCTTTTTATTCACCCCGTGAGTTCGCGTCATTCATCCTGGTCGGTGTTTACATCTCACCGCAGGCCAACGTGCAGGGACGCGCAGCGCATGCTTGCCGACCAGATTCTGTGCTTGGAGCGGACCAACCCGGAGTCCCTAGTTATTGTCCTTGGTGACTTTAATAAAGGGAACCTCACTCACGAACTCCCTAAATATAGACAGCATATTAAATGCCCGACCAGAGAGGAGAACATTCTGGATCACTGTTACACCACAGTCAGGGATTCTTATCACGCCGTCCCCCGTGCTGCACTGGGACACTCTGACCACGTCATGGTCCACCTGATCCCCACCTACAGGCAGAAACTAAAGCTCTGCAAACCTGTTGTGAGGACATCAAGGAAGTGGACCAGTGAGGCTGTGGAGGATCTCCAGTCGTGTTTGGATTCTACTGACTGGGATGTGTTCAGGACTGCTACCAACAGTCTGGATGAGTACACAGAGGCTGTGACGTCATACATCAGCTTCTGTGAGGACTGCTGTGTTCCATCATGCACCAGGGTGAGTTACAACAATGACAAACCCTGGTTCACAGCCAAACTCAGAAGGTTAAGGCTGGCTAAGGAAGACTCGTTCAGGAGTGGGGACAAAGACAGATTTAAAGAGTCAAAGTACAAGTTTAGCAAGGCGGTGAAGGAGGCTAAACGACGATACTCTGAGAAACTCCAAAACCAGTTCTCAGCTAATGACTCTGCAACTGTCTGGAAAGGACTTAGGCAGATCACCAACTACAAGCCTAAAACCCCCCACTCCTTCGATGACCGACACCTAGCCAACGACCTGAGCGAGTTCTACTGTCGATTTGAAAGACAAAAGGTCAGTCCTGACACCATCCCCCCACGACACCTCCCTACAGCTACAGCCACTGTGCATCACCTCCACCTCACCCACCTCAGCAGGGCCCTGGGCCCCCCACCAATGCCCTCCTTAAAGGTCTCCACCTCCACCCCCCCCCCTACCCACCTCAGTGACGACTCTCTCCATCCACGAGAGGGACGTCAACAGACTCTTTAGGAGACAGAATCCCAGGAAAGCTGCTGGACCAGATGCTGTCTCCCCATCATGCTTGAAGCACTGTGCTGACCAGCTGTCTCCAGTGTTCACAGACATTTTTAACACCTCACTGGAGACATGTCACGTGCCAGCCTGCTTCAAGACCTCAACCATCATCCCTGTCACCAAGAAGCCAAGGACCCACAGGACTTAATGACTTCAGACCCGTCGCCCTGACCTCTGTGGTTATGAAGTCCTTTGAGCGCCTTGTGCTTTCACACCTCAAAGCCATTACCGACACCCTCCTGGACCCCCCTGCAGTTTGCCTACAGAGCCAATAGGTCTGTAGATGACGCAGTCAACCTGGCCCTCCACTACATCCTCCGGCACCTGGACTCTGCAGGAACCTACGCCAGGATCCTGTTTTTGGACTTCAGCTCTGCCTTCAACACCATCATCCCGGCTCTGCTCCAGGAGAAGCTCTCCCAGCTTGGTGTGCCTGACTCCACCTGCAGGTGGATCACTGACTTTCTGTCTGACAGGAAGCAGCATGTCAAGCTGGGGAAACACGTCTCCAACTCACAGACCATCAGCACTGGATCCCCTCAGGGCTGTGTTCTTTCGCCTCTGCTCTTCTCCCTCTACACCAACAACTGCACCTCCAGTCATCAGTCCGTCAAGCTTCTGAAGTTCGCGGACGACACCTCCCTCATCGGACTCATCTCTGATGGAGACGAGTCCGCTTACAGGTCGGAGGCTGACCACCTGGTGAAGTGGTGCAACCAAAACAATTTAGATCTCAACGCTCTAAAGACAGTGGAGATGGTTGTGGACTTCAGGAAGAACCCAGCCCCACCTGCCCCCCATGACCCTCTGTGGCTCCACAATTAACATTGTGGAGTCTTTCCGCTTCCTGGGAACTACAATCTCCCAGGACCTCAAGTGGGAGCTGAACATCAGCTCCCTCGTCAGAAAAGCACAACAGAGGATGTACTTCCTGCGGCAGCTGAAGAAATTCAACCTGCCAAAGACAATGATGGTGCACTTCTACACAGCCATCATTGAGTCCATCCTCACATCCTCCATCACCATCTGAGTACGCTGCTGCCACTGCCAAGGACAAGGGCAGACTGCAGCGTGTCATTCGGTCAGCTGAGAAGGTGATTGGCTGCAATCTGCCGCCGCTCCAGGACCTTTACGCCACCAGGACTCTGAAGCGTGCTGGAAAGATTGTGGCTGACCCCTCCCACCCCGGACACAAACTCTTTGAGCCCCTCCCATCTGGCAGGAGGCTGAGGTCCATCAGGACCAAAACCTCACGCCACATGAACAGCTTTTTCCCCTCCGCCACTAGCCTTATTAACAAGGCCCGGAAACCACCCGTGACTCTCCACCTGGCTCTTCATGCCACTGTTCTCTCTGCTCTAATGCTCTTTGCTCTTTATTTATCTATTTTATTTTATTTCTATCTTTATTTTTAATTTAATACATACTGTGTACATATACTTATATTGTTTACCTATACTTATATTGTTTAATATTACATTTAGAGAATGAGTGATGTGCACCAGCAACACCAAAACAAATTCCTTGTATGTGTCAAAAAACGTACTTGGCAATAAAACCCTTTCTGATTCTGATTCTGATTCTGATTCTATATATCTGAGTAAATGTGGTATTTATAGTTATATATCTGAGTATATGTGTTATTTATAGTTATATATCTGAGTAAATGTGGTATTTATAGTTATATATCTGAGTATATGTGTTATGTATAGTTATATATCTGAGTAAATATGAATATATTAATGTCTCTCTGCAGGAATCTGTCTGGTTGAAGGAGATCTTCAGCTTCGTCTCAGAACATCTGTGTCCCGTCCTCTCTGGCCCCGCCCCCTCTGCTGCTGACGGCTTATTGACAGGTCAGTCAGCCAATCAGCTTCTAGAGATCGCCCAAGCTCTATTTATGGGTCAAAGACGGATAAGGATTCAACATTTGAACATGAATCAAAGTGTCAAAGAGTGTTTGGTATACATCTCAACAACAGGAATTTAATTTAAGAATGCAGTTACAATTTTTTTTTGATGAATCCTTTGATTTATCCCATTACAAATGTCACAGAAATGATTTCAAAATGATTTCAGTGTCTACCTTATTACATATAAAATTGTATGTATATTTATAGTTACAGCTGACCAAACAATCACTGTTTTTAGAACAATTAATGGGATATATTTGGGTATTTATAATGTATTATTATTATTATTATTGTTATATCAGATAATCCATGCCAAACAGAGAAAACAAATATGTAAAATGTCTTAAAATGCAGTTCACATTTAAGGTAAACCGTTATTTATTGTGTACTTAACTCTTTATTAATTAACCTCTTTATTTGACATCAGCTGTTTTTATAGATGAAAACATTAAATATGTTTTATTAGTGTTATCCAGAAAGACACATGAGTTCAACATAATGACCCAACTCAACGTGGTGACCCAAAAAAGGTGAAATATCACATTTTTTAGAGAGAATTACTGACCTTTCCCGGTGTCTCGGGATGCAATATCCTATTCCATGACTGTGCAGTTGCATTGTGGGTAATGTATGCATTTGAGTGTCTGTTACCCAGGAGGGACCTTAGGGAAATCCCAAAGTATTTCTTGTGTAAAATAGTAAATAAGCTGAGTATTGGTATTATATTTGGAGGTATAATTACAAACATCCACACAACTATGCCCAAGTAGAAAATGAACGCTTTTATTAATTATTCTGACATTTGGTCCCATTTCTGTCCTTATATTTTTATTATTATTATTATTATTGTTATTATTATTATTATTATTATTATTATTATTATTATTATTATATTATAAGTCGGGACGTTACCCAGTCTGGTACTGAGGAGCTCTAAGGCTCTTAACAGTTTCATTTCTTACAATAAATACTCATAGAAGTGAGTACAGAGGGGAGAGTTTTAAAATCTATCTATCTATCTATCTATCTATCTATCTATCTATCTATCTATCTATCTATCTATCTATCTATCTATCTATCTATCTATCTATCTCCTATCTATCTATCTACTATCTATCTATCTATCTATCTATCTCCTATCTATCTATCTATCTATCTATCTTATCTATCTATCTATCTATCTATCTCCTATCTATCTATCTACTATCTATCTATCTATCTATCTATCTATCTATCTATCTATCTATCTATCTATCTATCTACTATCTATCTATCTATCTATCTATCTATCTATCTATCTTATCTATCTATCTATCTATCTATCTCCTATCTATCTATCTACTATCTATCTATCTACTATCTATCTATCTATCTATCTATCTACTATCTATCTATCTCCTATCTATCTATCTACTATCTATCTATCTACTATCTATCTATCTATCTATCTATCTATCTATCTATCTATCTATCTACTATCTATCTATCTATCTATCTATCTATCTATCTATCTATCTATCTACTATCTATCTATCTATCTATCTATCTATCTATCTATCTATCTATCTTATCTATCTATCTATCTTATCTATCTATCTATCTATCTCCTATCTATCTATCTACTATCTATCTATCTATCTACTATCTATCTATCTATCTATCTCTATCTATCTATCTACTATCTATCTATCTATCTATCTATCTACTATCTATCTATCTATCTATCTATCTATCTACTATCTATCTATCTATCTATCTATCTATCTATCTATCTATCTATCTATCTATCTATCTATCTATATCTATCTATCTATCTATCTATCTCCTATCTATCTATCTACTATCTATCTATCTACTATCTATCTATCTATCTATCTATCTATCTATCTATCTATCTATCTACTATCTATCTATCTATCTATCTATCTATTTTATTTATTTATTTATTTCTTATTTATCTATCTATTCTTATTTATTTATTTCTATTTATTTATCTATCTATTTGTCTATTTATTTATTTATCTATTTCTATTACTTTATTTATTTATCTCTTATTTATTTATTTGACTTATTTATTTATTTACTATTATCTATTTATTTATTTATTTATTTCTACTATTTATTTTATCTCTATTTATCTATTTACTTTATTTATTTATTTATTATTTATTTATTATTTCTATTTTATCTATTTATTTATTTATTTATTTATTTATCTTATTTATTTATTTATTTATTTATTCTCTCTATTTATTTATTTATCTATTTATCTATTTATCTTATTTATCTATTTCATATCTTATTTATTTATCTATCATTATTTATTTATTTACTTTATTTATCTATTTATCTATTTATTTATCTGTTTATTTATTTATTCATCTTTATTTATTTATCTTATTTATTTACTTTATCTATTTATTTACTATCTATTTATTTATTTATTTATCTATTTATTTATTTATCTATTTATTTATCTATCTATTTCTATTTATCTATTTATTTATTTATTTATTTATCTACTTTCTATTTATTTATTTATTTATTTATCTATTTATTTATTTATTTATTTATTTATTTTATTTATTTATTTATCTATTTATCTATCTATCTATCTATCTACTTTATCTATCTATCTATCTATCTATCTATCTATCTATCTATCTATCTATCTATCTTATCTATCTATCTATCTATCTATCTATCTATCTATCTATCTATCTATCTATCTATCATCCTATCTATCTATCTATCTATTCATCTATCTATCTATCTACTATCTATCCATTCTATCCATCTACCTATCTATCTCATCTATCTATCCATTCATCTATCTATCTATCTCCTATCTATCTATCATCTATCTATCTATCTATCTATCTATCTATCTATCTATCTATTCATTCTATCTATCTATCTACTATCTATCTATCTATCTATCTCCTATCTATCTATCTATCTCATCTATTTATCTATCTATCTATCTATCTATTTATCTATTTATCTATTTATCTATTATCTATTTATTCTATTTATTTATCTATCTATCTATCTATCTATCTATCTATCTATCTACTATCTATCTATCTATCTATCTATCTATCTATCTATCTATCTATCTATCTATCTATCTATCTATCTATCTATTTATCTATCTATCTATCTATCTATCTATCTATCTATCTACTATCTATCTATCTATCTATCTATCTATCTATCTATCTATCTATCTATCTATCTATCTATCTATCTATCTATCTATCTATCTATCTATTCATTTCATTCATTTATCTATCTATCTATCTATCTATCTTATCTATCTATCTATTATCTATCTATCTATCTATTTATCTATCTATCTATTTATTTATCTATCTATTTATCTATCTATCTATCTATCTATCTATCTACTATCTATTTCTATCTATCTATCTATTTATTTATTTATCTATTTATTTATTTCTATCTATTTATCTATCTATCTATCTATCTATTTATTTATTTATCTATTTATTTATTTATTTATTTATCTATCTATCTATTTATTTATCTTATTTATTTACTATCTATCTATCTATCTATCTATCTATCTATCTATCTATCTATCTATCTACTATCTATCTATCTATCTATCTATCTATCTACTATCTATCTATCTATCTATCATCTATCTATCTATCTATCTATCTATCTATCTATCTATCTATCTATCTATCTATCTATCTACTATCTATCTATCTACTATCTATCTATCTATCTATCTATCTACTATCTATCTATCTATCTATCTATCTATCTATCTATCTATCTCCTATCTATCTATCTACTATCTATCTATCTATCTATCTATCTATCTATCTATCTATCTATCTATCTATCTATCTATCTATCTATCTATCTATCTACCTATCTATCTATCTATCTATCTATCTATCTATCTATCTATCTATCTATCTATCTATCTATCTACTATCTATCTATCTCCTATCTATCTATCTACTATCTATCTATCTATCTATCTCTCTATCTATCTCCTATCTATCTATCTCCTATCTATCTATCTACTATCTATCTATCTATCTATCTATCTATCTCCTATCTATCTATCTACTATCTATCTATCTATCTATCTATCTATCTATCTATCTACTATCTATCTATCTATCTATCTCCTATCTATCTATCTACTATCTATCTATCTACTATCTATCTATCTCCTATCTATCTATCTATCTATCTATCTATCTATCTATCTATCTATCTATCTATCTCCTATCTATCTATCTACTATCTATCTATCTACTATCTATCTATCTATCTATCTATCTATCTATCTATCTATCTATCTACTATCTATCTATCTACCTATCTATCTATCTATCTATCTATCTATCTATCTATCTATCTATCTATCTATCTATCTATCTATCTACTATCTATCTATCTATCTATCTATCTATCTGTCTCCTATCTATCTATCTACTATCTACTATCTATCTATCTATCTCCTATCTATCTATCTATCTATCTATCTATCTATCTATTTATCTATCTATCTATCTATCTATCTACTATCTATCTATCTACTATCTATCTATCTACTATCTATCTATCTATCTACTATCTACTATCTATCTATCTATCTCCTATCTATTTATCTATCTATCTATCTATCTATCTACTATCTATCTATCTACTATTTATCTATCTACTATCTATCTATCTATCTATCTATCTATCTATCTACTATCTATCTATCTATCTATCTATCTATCTATCTATCTATCTATCTATCTCCTATCTATCTACTATCTATCTATCTACCTATCTATCTATCTATCTATCTATCTATCTATCTATCTATCTATCTATCTATCTATCTATCTATCTATCTATCTATCTATCTATCTATCTATCTACTATCTATCTATCTATCTATCTATCTATCTATCTATCTCCTATCTATCTATCTCCTATCTATCTATCTCCTATCTATCTATCTATCTATCTATCTATCTATCTATCTACTATCTATCTATCTACTATCTATCTATCTATCTATCTATCTATCTCCTATCTATCTATCTATCTATCTATCTACTATCTATCTACTATCTATCTATCTATCTATCTATCTATCTATCTATCTATCTATCTATCTATATATATATATATATCAGTGATGTCATCAGTGTTGTGTGTTGCAGGTGGAGGTGTGTGTGCTGATCAGCTGAGTGTGTGTTTGGTGAAGAAGATCCAGGAACACACAGCCCTCACACACACTTTACCTGTCAGCTACAGGTACACACTCACACACACACACACACACACACACACACACACACACACACACACACACACACACACACACACACTTTACCTGTAACACTTACCTTTACCTGTACCAGCAACAGGTACACACACACACACACACACACACACACACACACACACACACACACACACACACACACAGAGACTCACAGACACACACATAATATTATAATATTATATTATAATATATAAATATAAATATTATAATAATAATATATTATAATATAATATTATAATATTATAATATAATATTATAAATTATAATATTATAATATTATATCATAATATTTATATTTATATATTATAATATTATATTATAATATTATATTATAATATATAAATAAAAAATATTTTAATATTTATATTTATATATTATAATATGATATTATAATATCATATTATAATATCATATTATAATATATAAATATAAATATAAATATAAATATTATAATATAATATTATAATATTATATTATAATATTATAATATAATATTATAATATTTATATATTATAATATTATAACATAGTTTAAAGTTGACCTCTGACCATGTTGCCCCCCCCATGTTGAACCCCCTCATGTTGCCCCCCCCCCAGGCTGGTGTCTGTCTCGGAGCTCCTGTCCCGGCAGCGCGTGGCGTGCGTCAGCAACCTCTCCTGGAGCACCAATCAGCAGCGAGCGTGGGCCAAGGAGGCGGGGCTTAGTGTGCCGGGTCAGCGGGCCCTGCCCCGCGTCAACCTGCTTCTGATTGGCTGTCTGAGAGACGGAGTGGGCGGAGCCTGGAGGCTGGAGGACGCCAGCGGCAACGTACGCTGGGAGGTCAGACAGACCATAATAACCTGCCTGTCTGTCTCTCTGCCTGTCTGTCTCTCTGCTTCCTTATAACAGTCAGACAGACCATAATAATCAGCCTGTCTGTCTCTCTGCCTGTCTGTCTCTCTGCATGCTTTATAACAGATGACAGACCATAATAATCAGCCTGTCTGTCTCTCTGCAGGCTTTATAACAGATGACAGACCATAATAATCAGCCTGTCTGTCTCTCTGCCTGTCTGTCTCTCTGCATGCTTTATAACAGATGACAGACCATAATAACCAGCCTGTCTGTCTCTCTGCCTGTGTGTCTCTCTGCTTTATAACAGTCAGACAGACCATAATATCAGCCTATCTGTCTCTCTGCCTGTCTGTCTCTCTGCTTTATAACAGTCAGGCAGACCATAATATCAGCCTATCTGTCTCTCTGCCTGTCTGTCTCTCTGCTTTATAACAGTCAGGCAGACCATAATATCAGCCTATCTGTCTCTCTGCCTGTGTGTCTCTGCTTTATAACAGTCAGGCAGACCATAATATCAGCCTATCTGTCTCTCTGCCTGTCTGTCTCTCTGCTTTATAACAGTCTGACAGACCATAATAATCTGCCTGTCTGTCTCTCTGCCTGTCTGTCTCTCTGCAGGCTTTATAACAGATGACAGACCATAATAACCAGCCTGTCTGTCTCTCTGCCTGTGTGTCTCTCTGCTTTATAACAGTCAGGCAGACCATAATATCAGCCTATCTGTCTCTCTGCCTGTCTGTCTCTCTGCTTTATAACAGTCTGACAGACCATAATAATCTGCCTGTCTGTCTCTCTGCCTGTCTGTCTCTCTGCAGGCTTTATAACAGTCAGACAGACCATAATAATCAGCCTGTCTGTCTCTCTGCCTGTCTGTCTCTCTGCTTTATAACAGTCTGACAGACCATAATAATCTGCCTGTCTGTCTCTCTGCCTGTCTGTATCTGCCTGTCTGTCTCTCTGCATGCTTTATAACAATCAGACAGACCATAATAATCTGCCTGTCTGTCTCTCTGCCTGTCTGTCTCTGCCTGTCTGTCTCTCTGCATGCTTTATAACAATCAGACAGACCATAATAATCTGCCTGTCTGTCTCTCTGCCTGTCTGTCTCTCTGCATGCTTTATAACAGACAGACAGACCATAATAATCTGCCTGTCTGTCTCTCTGCCTGTCTGTCTATCTGCAGGCTTTATAACAGACAGACAGACCATAATAATCAGCCTGTCTGTCTCTCTGCCTGTCTCTCTCTCTGCATGCTTTATAACAGACAGACAGACAGACCATAATAACCAGCCTGTCTGTCTCTCTGCCTGTCTGTCTCTCTGCATGCTTTATAACAGTCAGACAGACCATAATAACCTGCCTGTCTGTCTCTCTGCCTGTCTGTCTCTCTGCATGCCTTATAACAGTCAGACAGACCATAATAACCTGCCTGTCTGTCTCTCTGCCTGTCTGTCTCTCTGCATGCTTTATAACAGTCAGACAGACCATAATAATCAGCCTGTCTGTCTCTCTGCCTGTCTGTCTCTCTGCATGCTTTATAACAGTCAGACAGACCATAATAACCTGCCTGTCTGTCTCTCTGCCTGTCTTTCTCTCTGCTTTATAACAGACAGACAGACCATAATAATCAGCCTGTCTGTCTCTCTGCCTGTCTGTCTCTCTGCATGCTTTATAACAGTCAGACACACCATAATAATCAGCCTGTCTGTCTCTCTGCCTTTTTGTCTCTCTGCATGTTTTATGACAGACAGACAGACCATAATAATCAACCTTTCTGTCTCTCTGCCTGTCTGTCTCTCTGCATGCTTTATAACAGTCAGACCGACCTTAATAATCAGCCTGTCTGTCTCTCTGCCTGTCTGTCTCTCTGCATGCTTTATAACAGTCAGGCAGACCATAATATCAGCCTGTCTGTCTCTCTGCCTGTCTGTCTCTCTGCAGGCTTTATAACAGTCAGACAGACCATAATAATCAGCCTGTCTGTCTCTCTGCCTTTTTGTCTCTCTGCATGCTTTATGACAGACAGACAGACCATAATAATCAACCTGTCTGTCTCTCTGCCTGTCTGTCTCTCTACAGGCTTTATAACAGTCAGGCAGACCATAATATCAGCCTGTCTGTCTCTCTGCCTGTCTGCCTCTCTGCATGCCTTATAACAGACAGACAGACCATAATAATCAGCCTGTCTGTCTGTCTGCATGCTTTATAACAGATGACAGACCATAATAATCAGCCTGTCTGTCTCTCTGCCTGTCTGTCTCTCTGCATGCTGTATAGCAGATGACAGACCATAATATCAGCCTGTCTGTCTCTCTGCCTGTCTGTCTCTCTGCATGCTTTATAACAGATGACAGACCATAATAACCTGCCTGTCTGTCTCTCTGCATGCTGTATAACAGATGACAGACCATAATATCAGCCTGTCTGTCTCTCTGCCTGTCTGTCTCTCTGCATGCTTTATAACAGACAGACAGACCATAATAATCAGCCTGTCTGTCTCTCTGCCTGTCTGTCTCTCTGCATGCTTTATAACAGACAGACAGACCATAATAATCAGCCTGTCTGTCTCTCTGCATTCTTTATAACAGACAGACAGACCATAATAACAGCCTGTCTGTCTCTCTGCAGTGCCTGTCTCCCTCTCCTCTGTGGCTGAATCGTCCTGTCTTCCTCCCCCACTGGAACTACATCCCCCACAATGCCCCGGGGCCGGCTGAGGCCGGAGGCTGCGTGGAGCTGATTGGTTCTCCGGTTCTGCTGAGTCGTGAGCAGGGATTGGCTGCCATGCCTGGAGGGGCGGGGCTTAGCGGAGCAGTGGGTGTCAGAGAGGCTGCTGGGATACTGACCAACAGGTGAGACAGGCTGACCTCTGACCTCTGTCGTACATAAACCTCTTAAAATACATCGTAGAGATGAACTTATAGATGTTAAAATACATCGTAGAGATGAACTTATAGATGTTAAAATACATCGTAGAGATGGAGTTATAGATGTTAAAATACATCGTAGAGATGGAGTTATAGATGTTAAAATACATCGTAGAGATGGAGTTATAGATGTTAAAATACATCGTAGAGATGGAGTTATAGATGTTAAAATACATCGTAGAGATGGAGTTATAGATGTTAAAATACATCGTAGAGATGAACTTATAGATGTTAAAATACATCGTAGAGATGAACTTATAGATGTTAAAATACATCGTAGAGATGGAGTTATAGATGTTAAAATACATCGTAGAGATGAACTTATAGATGTTAAAATACATCGTAGAGATGAACTTATAGATGTTAAAATACATCGTAGAGATGGAGTTATAGATGTTAAAATACATCGTAGAGATGGAGTTATAGATGTTAAAATACATCGTAGAGATGGAGTTATAGATGTTAAAATACATCGTAGAGATGAACTTATAGATGTTAAAATACATCGTAGAGATGGAGTTATAGATGTTAAAATACATCGTAGAGATGGACTTATAGATGTTAAAATACATCGTAGAGATGAACTTATAGATGTTAAAATACATCGTAGAGATGGAGTTATAGATGTTAAAATACATCGTAGAGATGGACTTATAGATGTTAAAATACATCGTAGAGATGGAGTTATAGATGTTAAAATACATCGTAGAGATGGAGTTATAGATGTTAAAATACATCGTAGAGATGAACTTATAGATGTTAAAATACATCGTAGAGATGAACTTATAGATGTTAAAATACATCGTAGAGATGGAGTTATAGATGTTAAAATACATCGTAGAGATGAACTTATAGATGTTAAAATACATCGTAGAGATGGAGTTATAGATGTTAAAATACATCGTAGAGATGGAGTTATAGATGTTAAAATACATCGTAGAGATGAACTTATAGATGTTAAAATACATTGTAGAGATGAACTTATAGATGTTAAAATACATCGTAGAGATGAACTTATAGATGTTAAAATACATCGTAGAGATGGAGTTATAGATGTGAAAATACATCGTAGAGATGAACTTATAGATGTTAAAATACATCGTAGAGATGAACTTATAGATGTGTAAATACATCGTAGAGATGGAGTTATAGATGTTAAAATACATCGTAGAGATGAACTTATAGATGTGTAAATACATCGTAGAGATGAACTTATAGATGTTAAAATACATCGTAGAGATGAACTTATAGATGTTAAAATACATCGTAGAGATGAACTTATAGATGTTAAAATACATCGTAGAGATTTAGTTATAGATGTTAAAATACATCGTAGAGATGGACTTATAGATGTTAAAATATATCGTAGAGATGAAGTTATAGATGTTAAAATACATCGTAGAGATGGACTTAGATGTTAAAATACATCGTAGAGATGAACTTATAGATGTTAAAATACATCGTAGAGATGGAGTTATAGATGTTAAAATACATCGTAGAGATGAACTCATAGATGTTAAAAAACATCGTAGAGATGAACTGATAGATGTTAAAATACATCGTAGAGATGGAGTTATAGATGTTAAAATACATCGTAGAGATGGACTTATAGATGTTAAAATACATCGTAGAGATGGACTTATAGATGTTAAAATACATCGTAGAGATGGACTTATAGATGTTAAAATACATCGTAGAGATGAACTTATAGATGTTAAAATACATCGTAGAGATGAACTTATAGATGTTAAAATACATCGTAGAGATGAAGTTATAGATGTTAAAATACATCGTAGAGATGGACTTATAGATGTTAAAATACATCGTAGAGATGGAGTTATAGATGTTAAAATACATCGTAGAGATGGACTTATAGATGTTAAAATACATCGTAGAGATGGACTTATAGATGTTAAAATACATCGTAGAGATGGACTTATAGATGTTAAAATACATCGTAGAGATGAACTTATAGATGTTAAAATACATCGTAGAGATGGAGTTATAGATGTTAAAATACATCGTAGAGATGAACTTATAGATGTTAAAATACATCGTAGAGATGAACTTATAGATGTTAAAATACATCGTAGAGATGGAGTTATAGATGTTAAAATACATCGTAGAGATGAACTTATAGATGTTAAAATACATCGTAGAGATGGAGTTATAGATGTTAAAATACATCGTAGAGATGAACTTATAGATGTTAAAATACATCGTAGAGATGAACTTATAGATGTTAAAATACATCGTAGAGATGGAGCTATAGATGTTAAAATACATCGTAGAGATGGAGTTATAGATGTTAAAATACATTGTAGAGATGGAGTTATAGATGTTAAAATACATCGTAGAGATGAACTTATAGATGTGTAAATACATCGTAGAGATGGACTTATAGATGTTAAAATACATCGTAGAGATGAACTTATAGATGTTAAAATACATCGTAGAGATGAACTTATAGATGTTAAAATACATCGTAGAGATGGAGTTATAAATGTTAAAATACATCGTAGAGATGGAGTTATAGATGTTAAAATACATCGTAGAGATGAACTTATAGATGTGTAAATACATCGTAGAGATGAACTTATAGATGTTAAAATACATCGTAGAGATGAACTTATAGATGTTAAAATACATTGTAGAGATGGAGTTATAGATGTTAAAATACATCGTAGAGATGGAGTTATAGATGTTAAAATACATTGTAGAGATGGAGTTATAGATGTTAAAATACATCGTAGAGATGGAGTTATAGATGTTAAAATACATTGTAGAGATGGAGTTATAGATGTTAAAATACATCGTAGAGATGAACTTATAGATGTTAAAATACATCGTAGAGATGGAGTTATAGATGTTAAAATACATCGTAGAGATGGAGTTATAGATGTTAAAATGAAATCATAGAGATGGAGTTATAGAGCAGACTCTCAGCTTTAATCTGAGGGTTTTACATCAATACTGGAGTTAGAGTTTAGGAATCACACCAGAGATGGCAAAAGTACTCACTTCTCATACTCAAGTAGAAGTACAGATACTTGTGTTAAAAAATACTCTGGTAAAAGTAGAAGTACTGATTTAACTTCTTTACTCAAGTAAAAGTAAAAAAGTACAGGCTTGGAAATTTACTTAAAGTATAAAAGTAAAAGTAGCCTTTGCAAATGACAACTATTTTTTATGCAAAGCTACCTGGACCACCCAAATGTTACTAGAGTGGTAGCTGAGAAACTTCAGTGGACATGGACAAAAGGCTCTTTATATAAATGCCATTGCCTACATTTTAAATGGATGTCTGCCAATAGGCCTAAAACATCACATATATGATTATTGTGACAGACACTGGGACTCCAGGTTAATAAGATCCTGACTGAGTAGTAAGATATGAATTCAGTTGTGATTTCTGTGAGAATTCACAGATCCATTTTCTCTTTTTTAATCTTCCCCTTAACATTTAAAGGAATCAACATGTATGTGTGTGTGCTCAAATATGGCTTCTGGAAATAAAATATAGGATTAAATATGAATTACTAAACAGACATTAATTAAGAAGTTCCCCATACTTTAAGAGTTACGCAGCACATTCACCAGGAGTCATACTTGATGCCTAAACATCTCTCTCAGATAAGGCCAAGGATGATTGGGAATGTCTTGCTGCTTGTCTGCTGAAACTCTGGGATCTCTCATGTCTCCATCCATACTACTAGTGCTAACGTTACCACCATCATGCTGCAAGGATCTGCCGAAAATTAATGCTGCCGAATCTGTCGAGTTGTCTTGTAGTGGTGCGTCAAGTATTATCAATTAGATTGAATTCGGTATTGATGACGTGAAAAATAATAACGGTGAAATTATTTGAAACTTAATGAGGACTAGATTAGGACTGTATTTAAAGCTGATTCTGGTTTCCAACTTTGCCCCAGGTGTGTCTGTTAAAACATGACGGAGACAACTTCTCTCTTTTGATGCTTTAATAAGATCAAACAACGTGCAACCTAGCTAACAGGAGAAGAACACAAACAACAAAGTCACTAGTTAACTTACTTTAAGTTTGCAAGAACTATAGACCAATACAACAACAGGCTTACATTAACTGACAACATAAGTTATACGACTTACAGTTCTCAAGGACACACACACACCATCTAACTGATTATCCTCCAGACAGATTGGGTCTTTTTCTTTTCTCTCATTTGTTTCTCCGTGTGGCTCGCGGTGTGAGGAGCGTGTCTGCTCTATTTTCTGACATGCACTCACAATCACTCCTGATAGACAACCTGTTGGACTAAACTAAAGGAACGAGCACATTTTATAAAATGTAAGGAGTAGAAAGTAAAAAGTCGCCACAAAAATAAATAGTAAAGTAAAAATATCTGAAAAATCTACTTAAGTACAGTAACGAAGTATTTGTACTTCGTTACTTCCCATCTCTGAATCACAAACATGTTCTTACATAGTCCCTTCAGTTCATCTCACTGATTTCATCTCACATCCAGAATTATGAACATGGGTCACTGTCCAGATATCCCGTACCTAACTGTCTGTTCACGTTACATGTAACTTATTATTTAGGATTGGTAACCATGTAAACGCCTGGTAATACAGAGAGTAACCATCACACCATCACCACACTACATGATGTCATACATATAACAACATGGCCGAGGAGTAGTACACGCACCTCCATATGGGACAAGAAGTACTACATGTAAATATCTTTATAAACAGACTGAATACTGAATACCACCAAACGTAGTAGTACTGCCTGGCCGTCACGTGTTTCAGCACATGGTACAAATACTGTAGGGAACGTCACGTTTCTAAAACGTAGTTATACACATATATTTATGCACATATATATTCATGCATATATAGTTATGCGTATATATATTTATGTGTATATATATTTATGCGTATATATATTTATGTGTATATATGCAATGGTGCATGCAGCCCAGGTCTGGTACCCACAGGGGTCAGACCTCTTATTCTCTTATTAAATTCTTAAAAAATTTAATTATTATAAAAGTACCGGAAATTATTTATGAAAGATTGACTTTTTTCAGTGACATTCATACTCATTCCACGCGCCAATCAAGTGAAGGGCGTTTCTTGTTACCCATCTGTCGAACAAATCAACTTCAAAGAACATCATGTTATAGAGCAATGGTGGCATGGAACTTGCTCCCGTTGTTTTTGGTTTCAGAGAGGCACAATGTCAGTTTTTCCAAAAGACTGAGACTGTATTTATTTACTTTGGAGTAACTGTAATTATGTTTTTAATAATGACTTCATAATGAGCTACGGCAATGGAAATGGGAATTTTATTTTATATTACACCTAAAGAGTGGTAATATTTTGTACATGTAAGAGCTTATATATTGTTATATGGTTATGTTGTTATGTTTAGTGTATATGTGTTATGTTGTGTTTTAGTTATATGATTTAGAAGATGTTATGTGCACTTCTGTATTTGTCTTCATTGTTGTACAGCTTTGATGTTAATATTTTGGTAAAAAAATTAAGACCCCAGGAAGAATAGCTGCTGCTTAATGGAGTAGCTAATGGGGATCTAAATAATAAACAAGTAAACCTCATGTACACCAAGGCTCTCTCAGACTGGAACAGACTTCATCCATCCACCATTAATACCTCTATCTAACTAACTCCATTTAACCATCTGGGATCGAACCACCTACCTCTACCTCTGAGCCCCCCCCACCTGTATGTTTTAGACTTTTACATGTTAAGGAATAAAGTTGTTATAACTCATCAGTACCTATTATGGGATGTAACAATGTGAATCAGATAAAAAAATCAATATAAAATGTTTTTGGTGCTAACAGTAATAGATATAACATTATCAAACAATCATATATTATATCAGAATAGACACACAATAGATGTTATCTCTGTGTCCCTGCCTGTCTCTCTGTCTCTCTGCCTGTCTCTCTCTCTGTCGGCCTGTCTGTCTCTCTGTGTCCCTGTGTGCCTGTCTGTCTCTCTCTCTGTGTGCCTGTCTGTCTCTCAGGACTGGAGGACAGCGGGTGTCTGTCTGTGGTCAGGTGTCTTCAGTCTGCCCTCTGCTGGTCGTTGCAGGAACTTCCTTCTTCTGTTTCTCTCTGACAGACGGAGCTCACTCTCTTCCTGTCCTCGTCAAGGTGAGTTACACTCAGCTCACACCAGACTCCATGGAAATAATCAGGACTTTTACCATCACCAAACCCACCAGACTCCATGGAAATAATCAGGACTTTTACCATCACCAAACACACCAGACTCCATGGAAATAATCACTACTTTTAGCGTGTATAGAGCCAGCATATCTCCACCAGACTCCATGTAAATAATCAGGACTTTTAGCGTGTATAGAGCCAGCATATCTCCACCAGACTCCATGTAAATAATCAAGACTTTTAGTGTGTATAGAGCCAGCATATCTCCACCAGACTCCATGTAAATAATCAGGACTTTTAGTGTGTATAGAGCCAGCATATTTCCACCAAACTCCATGTAAATAATCAGGACTTTTAGCGTGTATAGAGCCAGCATATCTCCACCAGACTCCATGTAAATAATCAGGACTTTTAGCGTGTATAGAGCCAGCATATCTCCACCAGACTCCATGTAAATAATCAAGACTTTTAGTGTGTATAGAGCCAGCATATCTCCACCAGACTCCATGTAAATAATCAGGACTTTTAGCGTGTATAGAGCCAGCATATCTCCACCAGACTCCATGTAAATAATCAGGACTTTTAGCGTGTATAGAGCCAGCATATCTCCACCAGACTCCATGTAAATAATCAGGACTTTTAGCGTGTATAGAGCCAGCATATCTCCACCAGACTCCATGTAAATAATCAGGACTTTTAGCGTGTATAGAGCCAGCATATCTCCACCAGACTCCATGTAAATAATCAGGACTTTTAGCGTGTATAGAGCCAGCATATCTCCACCAGACTCCATGTAAATAATCAAGACTTTTAGTGTGTATAGAGCCAGCATATCTCCACCAGACTCCATGTAAATAATCAGGACTTTTAGCGTGTATAGAGCCAGCATATCTCCACCAGACTCCATGTAAATAATCAGGACTTTTAGCGTGTATAGAGCCAGCATATCTCCACCAGACTCCATGTAAATAATCAGGACTTTTAGCGTGTATAGAGCCAGCATATCTCCACCAGACTCCATGTAAATAATCAAGACTTTTAGTGTGTATAGAGCCAGCATATCTCCACCAGACTCCATGTAAATAATCAGGACTTTTAGCGTGTATAGAGCCAGCATATCTCCACCAGACTCCATGTAAATAATCAAGACTTTTAGCGTGTATAGAGCCAGCATATCTCCACCAGACTCCATGTAAATAATCAAGACTTTTAGCGTGTATAGAGCCAGCATATCTCCACCAGACTCCATGTAAATAATCAAGACTTTTAGTGTGTATAGAGCCAGCATATCTCCACCAGACTCCATGTAAATAATCAAGACTTTTAGCGTGTATAGAGCCAGCATATCTCCACCAGACTCCATGTAAATAATCAGGACTTTTAGCGTGTATAGAGCCAGCATATCTCCACCAGACTCCATGTAAATAATCAGGACTTTTAGCGTGTATAGAGCCAGCATATCTCCACCAGACTCCATGTAAATAATCAAGACTTTTAGTGTGTATAGAGCCAGCATATCTCCACCAGACTCCATGTAAATAATCAGGACTTTTAGCGTGTATAGAGCCAGCATATCTCCACCAGACTCCATGTAAATAATCAAGACTTTTAGTGTGTATAGAGCCAGCATATCTCCACCAGACTCCATGTAAATAATCAGGACTTTTAGCGTGTATAGAGCCAGCATATCTCCACCAGACTCCATGTAAATAATCAAGACTTTTAGTGTGTATAGAGCAAGCATATCTCCACCAGACTCCATGTAAATAATCAAGACTTTTAGTGTGTATAGAGCCAGCATATCTCCACCAGACTCCATGTAAATAATCAGGACTTTTAGCGTGTATAGAGCCAGCATATTTCCACCAGACTCCATGTAAATAATCAGGACTTTTAGCGTGTATAGAGCCAGCATATCTCCACCAGACTCCATGTAAATAATCAAGACTTTTAGTGTGTATAGAGCCAGCATATCTCCACCAGACTCCATGTAAATAATCAAGACTTTTAGCGTGTATAGAGCCAGCATATCTCCACCAGACTCCATGTAAATAATCAGGACTTTTAGCGTGTATAGAGCCAGCATATCTCCACCAGACTCCATGTAAATAATCAGGACTTTTAGCGTGTATAGAGCCAGCATATCTCCACCAGACTCCATGTAAATAATCAGGACTTTTAGCGTGTATAGAGCCAGCATATCTCCACCAGACTCCATGTAAATAATCAAGACTTTTAGTGTGTATAGAGCCAGCATATCTCCACCAGACTCCATGTAAATAATCAGGACTTTTAGCGTGTATAGAGCCAGCATATCTCCACCAGACTCCATGTAAATAATCAGGACTTTTAGTGTGTATAGAGCCAGCATATCTCCACCAGACTCCATGTAAATAATCAGGACTTTTAGCGTGTATAGAGCCAGCATATCTCCACCAGACTCCATGTAAATAATCAGGACTTTTAGCGTGTATAGAGCCAGCATATTTCCACCAGACTCCATGTAAATAATCAGGACTTTTAGCGTGTATAGAGCCAGCATATCTCCACCAGACTCCATGTAAATAATCAGGACTTTTAGCGTGTATAGAGCCAGCATATCTCCACCAGACTCCATGTAAATAATCAAGACTTTTAGTGTGTATAGAGCCAGCATATCTCCACCAGACTCCATGTAAATAATAAAGACTTTTAGCGTGTATAGAGCCAGCATATCTCCACCAGACTCCATGTAAATAATCAAGACTTTTAGTGTGTATAGAGCCAGCATGTTTCCACCAGACTCCATGTAAATAATCAGGACTTTTAGCGTGTATAGAGCCAGCATATCTCCACCAGACTCCATGTAAATAATCAAGACTTTTAGTGTGTATAGAGCCAGCATATCTCCACCAGACTCCATGTAAATAATCAAGACTTTTAGCCTGTATAGAGCCAGCATGTTTCCACCAGACTCCATGTAAATAATCAGGACTTTTAGCGTGTATAGAGCCAGCATATTTCCACCAGATTCCATGTAAATAATCAGGACTTTTAGCGTGTATAGAGCCAGCATATCTCCACCAGACTCCATGTAAATAATCAAGACTTTTAGTGTGTATAGAGCCAGCATATCTCCACCAGACTCCATGTAAATAATAAGGACTTTTAGCGTGTATAGAGCCAGCATATCTCCACCAGACTCCATGTAAATAATCAGGACTTTTAGTGTGTATAGAGCCAGCATATTTCCACCAAACTCCATGTAAATAATCAGGACTTTTAGCGTGTATAGAGCCAGCATATCTCCACCAGACTCCATGTAAATAATCAGGACTTTTAGTGTGTATAGAGCCAGCATATTTCCACCAAACTCCATGTAAATAATCAGGACTTTTAGCGTGTATAGAGCCAGCATATCTCCACCAGACTCCATGTAAATAATCAGGACTTTTAGCGTGTATAGAGCCAGCATATCTCCACCAGACTCCATGTAAATAATCAAGACTTTTAGTGTGTATAGAGCCAGCATATCTCCACCAGACTCCATGTAAATAATAAGGACTTTTAGCGTGTATAGAGCCAGCATATCTCCACCAGACTCCATGTAAATAATCAAGACTTTTAGTGTGTATAGAGCCAGCATATCTCCACCAGACTCCATGTAAATAATCAAGACTTTTAGTGTGTATAGAGCCAGCATGTTTCCACCAGACTCCATGTAAATAATCAGGACTTTTAGCGTGTATAGAGCCAGCATATTTCCACCAGATTCCATGTAAATAATCAGGACTTTTAGCGTGTATAGAGCCAGCATATCTCCACCAGACTCCATGTAAATAATCAAGACTTTTAGTGTGTATAGAGCCAGCATATCTCCAACAGACTCCATGTAAATAATCAAGACTTTTAGCCTGTATATAGCCAGCATGTTTCCACCAGACTCCATGTAAATAATCAGGACTTTTAGCGTGTATAGAGCCAGCATATTTCCACCAGATTCCATGTAAATAATCAGGACTTTTAGCGTGTATAGAGCCAGCATATCTCCACCAGACTCCATGTAAATAATCAAGACTTTTAGTGTGTATAGAGCCAGCATATCTCCACCAGACTCCATGTAAATAATAAGGACTTTTAGCGTGTATAGAGCCAGCATATCTCCACCAGACTCCATGTAAATAATCAGGACTTTTAGCGTGTATAGAGCCAGCATATCTCCACCAGACTCCATGTAAATAATCAGGACTTTTAGTGTGTATAGAGCCAGCATATTTCCACCAGACTCCGTGTAAATAATCAGGACTTTTAGCGTGTATAGAGCCAGCATATCTCCACATGTAAATGGATGAATTAAGGGTTTATTTCAACCAAACCAGAGTGGTGATTGTTGGAACAGTGGAAAGATGAACCAAGACGGCTTTTAGTAGTTTTATTTAGTTTCTGTCCACTTTGAATGAAGTGTGTTTTACGATGATAAAAGTCCTGATTATTTTCATGGAGTCTGGTGGGTTACATGTCTGTCTGTCTCTCTACCTGTCTGTCTCTCAGGACAGCGGGCGACTCTGGTGGACTCAGTGTGTGTGTGTCGGTCAGAGTGTGTTTGTGACGGCGCTGCGCGTGTGCGTCCTGCGAGGCTGGAGAGGAAACAACATCCTGTGTGCGACCGACCGCTCTGAAATACACACAAACTACACACTCACTGACCCTGAGCCGCCGTCGGACACGCCCCCTCCGCTGATGATGTCACACAACGATGACGACAACTGTGAGGAGGAGGCGGAGCCTGAGAGAGAGGCCGGCCAATCAGCTGTGAGGATGAAGAAGTCCAGAGTCATCAGTTACCAGGTGAGACAGAGAAACTAGGCTCTAAAAGTTCTCAGGTAGTTTGTGGTGTTGTGATTCCTGTGTGTTAAGCCCCGCCCCTCTGCTCTGATAGGGCACGGTGACGGAGGTGGTGAGTGAGGGGGCAGGACTGTACGTGATTGACAGGAAGGTGGGGCTGTGTCTGGCCTATCAGCCGACTCCAAGGAGGAAACTGAGAGCCGGAGACTCTGTGGAGGTCAGTCACTTCACACAGCAGTTATATTAATCCATTGTGCCGAAGTGCTGCAATGGCAGGAATCGGCAAAATGACTATTATCATGCATGCTTATTCCGCCACATTTTTGTCCTGCTACTAGTCACGGAGCGTTGCCAACACATGCACACAAAATACATCAAAACGTGTGTAATGACCGGGAATGGTGTGCTATGACTTTTCAAACAGATTTGCTGTACGGTTTTCACGAAATCGGCAAAACAAATGCAGCGAAATTTCCCATTGACTTTAATGGGAAGTCTTCGGGAAATCACTTAAAGGTCCAATATGTAATATATGTACTGTAATAAATCCAAATGTGACACCAATGCCTCGTCAGATATTAAGGAAACTTATATACTTATAATACTATTAAGGAAATACTATCTTTTCTGACAACAATGCTAATGTCAGTATTTTCTTTTTGAAATTTTCATTCCGTGACGTGATGTCTGTTTATGTT
This sequence comes from Perca schrenkii, assembly GCA_025617405.1. NCBI lineage: Eukaryota > Metazoa > Chordata > Actinopteri > Perciformes > Percidae > Perca > Perca schrenkii. The sequence goes on from JABUOV010000055.1 coordinate 90,004, forward strand.
TTGATTTGTGTGTTGTTATCAACGGCCCAGTTTGAAACCCAGCTCGCTACAGCTGTAACGTTAGTATGTTGTTGTCCTCTCTCTACTGTAGGACATGTCAAACAGCAGATTTACTGTTAGCTATTGTTATTCGGATGTGCACCAAGTAGTAGGCACACTGTCACAATGTAACGATGCATCGGGAGTCAGTTGAAGAAGACAACTAAATAATAAAGTTTTCTTGCAGCTGCATCACGTGCACTTCCTGTACCGGCCGTGCCCAGACTTTCCTCCCAGCATGCTTTGCACCTGTCTGCGCTCCAGCCTGCGGGTCAGCGCCTTCAGCCGGGCGGCGAGCGACACGCCTGACGGCCGTTGCCCCGACGACGGAGCGTTACCACGGCTACTGCTGGAGAAGAACATGGGCGTGTCCCAGTACCTGTGGGCCTGTCACCTGAGCTCCCAGCTCGCTCGCAGGTAATACACACCTGGTAAGGTAACTCACACCTGGACAGGTAACTCACACCTGGACAGGTAACACACACCTAGACAGATAACACACACCTGGACAGGTAACTCACACCTGGACAGGTAACACACACCTAGACAGATAACACACACCTGGACAGGTAACTCACACCTGGACAGGTAACACACACCTAGACAGATAACACACACCTGGACAGGTAACTCACACCTGGACAGGTAACACACACCTAGACAGATAACACACACCTGGACAGGTAACGCACACCTGGACAGGTAACTCACACCTGGACAGGTAACTCACACCTGGACAGGTAACACACACCTAGACAGATAACACACACCTGGACAGGTAACGCACACCTGGACAGGTAACTCACACCTGGACAGGTAACGCACACCTGGGGCCCATTCTTCGTACGTCGCTAACTCACTTAGCTGGATTTGATTGTTGGCGATTTGGCATGATCTTGGATTGTTTAGTTCTTCGACGCTCATCCTGGACTTGCTGTCATAGCAACAGGTGCGCAATCTTAAACCTGCTCGCGAGCAGGCTTATTTCATGTCAACAGGATTAGATCCCGGCTATAGGCTATAAACGGAGGTGATTTGGGAAGTCTGTCGCAGCCATGTCTTGTCCGTTTTTACGTCAGGAACCTGTTGCTGAAGGTGCCAGAATAATTCAAAGAGCTTTTTGAAGCAATCGCGTTTTGCGAGATCGACAGGATCCTTCAGCGCAGCGCGATAATCTACTGATTGAGAGATATCGTTTTTCTCGGGAGGGTCTCATCTACATTATCAACTTGTTGGAGCCGAACGTTAAAAGTTTGACTCGTCGGAAAAGAGAACACAACGGCATTACAATGAACTACACTAGGAAAAAATATGATCAATAACATATTGCAAAACATTACTACATTAAGTTATGCAGTTTTCACCTTCACAAGTCAAAGCAATTGACTCAATATTTATCTGTTGGAATGACTGTACCAGCCATTTGGATTATAGACATACTTAATTTAATGCAGCAACAAATTATTTACACTGTAGCAAGATGATTTAAAACTCATTTCCCTGTAATTAAGGTGTTGGTGTTACTGGTCCCTGGCTGTAGGTCTAAGGAAGAGCTGCCCCCCAGGGATGCCCTCCACAATGGGTCGGTTCGCATTCAGCCCAAGGGCCAGCTCTTCTGCCGGGGTATAACGTGGGGGGTGCAGGACCACCACCTGTTTTTTTATGCTCCGCCTTTTTTCTTGGTTGCTGTTATAAACAGACAAACACATCATTTAAAATGTTTTTGGGTAAAAGAGACTAAACAGTAGAAGTAGAAAAGCTTACTAGTTTGAAGAATATTCTTGTACTTCACTTTTACTTGTTCCCGTGTTCTAGTGGGTCCTGAGCTGGCTCTGACATTAAGCAATTATGAAATTATTAAAATGCAAGAATATATACTGTAATAAGTGATATAACCATAACATGGAACACTTAGGGATTTAATTTGTCTGCTACTTTTTGCCAGCCCTCTCTCCTTAGTTTTTGCAGACTTTGAGGTGTTCCCTGGCGTTTTAATTATTGTTTCAAACTCAGCATACCCTTCCAGTCATAGTTCTTGCTCTGCTGTGTTGAAAAACTGAACGCGCTCTTTGGCCACGGTGAGCAGCCAATAGCAGCGTTGCTGATCAAAGTTTCTCCTATCGATACATCTCCCCTTTTAAACAAGCGCATGAACGCGCAATCATCTCACTAACTCAATCCAGCTATACTAATCATCAACAGCAGGTGTGTTCGAAGAACCTAATTAGCCAGATCATGGTTAGCACGATGATATCATCTAGGATGTGTCATTTGATCTCGGATGTTTTAAGCAACGTACGAAGAATGGACCCCTGGACAGGTAACACACACCTGGACAGGTAACTAACACCTGGACAGGTAACACCTGGACAGGTAACGCACACCTGGACAGGTAACTAACACCTGGACAGGTAACACCTGGACAGGTAACACACACACCTGGACAGGTAACAATGGACAGCCTCTCTGTCTGTCTGTCTTTCTCCCTCTAACTGCCTCTCTAACTCTGCCTCTCTGTCTGTCTCTCTACCTGTCTGTCTCTGTCTCTCTAACTGTCTTCCTCTCTAACTGTCTGTCTCTCTACCTGTCTGTCTCTGTCTCTCTACCTGTCTGTCTCTCTAACTGTCTCTCTAACTCTGCCTCTCTGTCTGTCTCTCTACCTGTCTGTCTCTGTCTCTCTAACTGTCTTCCTCTCTAACTGTCTCTCTAACTGTCTCTCTAACTCTGCCTCTCTGTCTGTCTCTCTACCTGTCTGTCTCTGTCTCTCTAACTGTCTTCCTCTCTAACTGTCTCTCTCTCTACCTGTCTGTCTCTCTAACTGTCTGTCTCTCTACCTGTCTATCTCTGTCTCTCTACCTGTCTGTCTCTCTAACTGTCTCTCTAACTCTGCCTCTCTGTCTGTCTCTCTACCTGTCTGTCTCTCTCTCTCTAACTGTCTTCCTCTCTAACTGTCTGTCTCTCTACCTGTCTGTCTCTGTCTCTCTAACTGTCTGTCTCTCTAACTGTCTGTCTCTCTACCTGTCTTTCTCTGTCTCTCTAACTGTCTTCCTCTCTACCTGTCTGTCTCTGTCTCTCTAACTGTCTTCCTCTCTACCTGTCTGTCTCTGTCTCTCTAACTGTCTTCCTCTCTAACTGTCTGTCTCTCTACCTGTCTGTCTCTGTCAGTCTGGTTCCAGGTGTGCTGAAGCAGCAGTGTGTGTGTGTGTTGTCATGGAAACTGATGGAGTGTGTGTGGAGACGAGGACGAGGACGAGGAAGGAGAGACATCTACTCAGAGATGTTGGACGAGCCGCACACCTGTCCTCTGACACAGGTACATACTACTTCCTGTTGGCTCACCTGTCCTCTGACACAGGTACATACTACTTCCTGTACACCTGTCCTCTGACACAGGTACATACTACTTCCTGTTGGCTCACCTGTCCTCTGACACAGGTACATACTACTTCCTGTACACCTGTCCTCTGACACAGGTACATACTACTTCCTGTACACCTGTCCTCTGACACAGGTACATACTACTTCCTTTTGGCTCACCTGTCCTCTGACACAGGTACATACTACTTCCTGTACACCTGTCCTATGACACAGGTACATACTACTTCCTGTTGGCTCACCTGTCCCAATGATATGAGGAACAAGCTGGTGTATCTGTGTCTCTACAGTACTGTGTCTCTGTGTCTCTACAGTACTGTGTCTCTGTGTCTCTACAGTACTGTGTCTCTGTGTCTCTACAGTACTGTGTCTCTGTGTCTCTGTGTCCTACAGTACTGTGTCTCTACAGTACTGTGTCTCTGTGTCTCTACAGTACTGTGTCTCTGTGTCTCTACAGTACTGTGTCTCTGTGTCTCTAGAGTACTGTGTCTCTGTGTCTCTACAGTACTGTGTCTCTGTGTCTCTACAGTACTGTGTCTCTGTGTCTCTAGAGTACTGTGTCTCTGTGTCTCTGTGTCTCTACAGTACTGTGTCTCTGTGTCTCTACAGTACTGTGTCTCTGTGTCTCTAGAGTACTGTGTCTCTGTGTCTCTGTGTCTCTACAGTACTGTGTCTCTGTGTCTCTACAGTACTGTGTCTCTGTGTCTCTGTGTCTCTACAGTACTGTGTCTCTGTGTCTCTAGAGTACTGTGTCTCTGTGTCTCTACAGTACTGTGTCTCTGTGTCTCTGTGTCTCTACAGTACTGTGTCTCTGTTAGGGATGCACCGATCCGACTTTTTCAGTCCCGATACTGATACCGATGCCAGGGCTTTGTGTATCTGTCGATACCCGATACCGAATTAATAATAAACTGTATTCCTTCCACCTTATGGAAGACACTAAAGGCACCAGACCTTCATAACTAAACATTACTGTCCTAACTAAGACAAAATAACATAGATGTAATGTATTGAATTCTTATTTATTTGTTATTTAAAAAGCAATTGTGCATTCAAATCGATAATATAATGTAATCAAACTTCTTAAAATAAATTTAAATAAATAATAAAGGGCCATCAGTAATGGGCCACCTTTATATAGGTTTATAATGGCTTATTCTACTGTCAGGAGTACATAGAATATCTCAAAAACATGTTACTATGTTTACTAAAAGCTTTTATTACTAAAGGGTTTGGCTCCAAGAGATTATACAATAACTTTATATGAAGGAGAATCCATGAAACAGAAGCTAAACTATTTGTATTGTGCTGCAAAGTAGTAAAATAAACTCAAATCGAATGAATACACATACAAACAACTTTAACATTGTTTCCCTTTCAAAACTAAATAGTTGTAAGCTAGTACTGTATAACCACTACCTTGGCCACAGGTAAGTTAGGTTGTAGTGTTGTTGTAGTGGGCGACTGAACGGAGCTCCGCTGTCAGCCTCCTTCTCTGTTTGAACAACGTCAGCAGGTTGGAGGACGTATTTAAGCGAGGCGAGACATCTTAAATCCAGTGTTTTAATCATCGCTCTGAACCCGTCTTTCTCAGCGGTCTGTAGCGGGACCGCAGGTGGATTGCGTTCATAACGTTGCTCCGCTGCATGCTTGAAGTGACACGTCTAACGGTAGCACGGCCGAGTAACGTTAGAGCGACGGGCAACAACAGCGGCTAAATTATGTCCGAATTGTTAGAAACAAAAAACTAGGGAACAACAGACTGCTCCTCTCTTGAGCACATGTTGTTCTGGTGTATCTCCGGTCTTTCTTCATCCTCTAGCTAACTTTCTTCATCCTCTAGCTAACTCTCTTCATCCTCTAGCTAACTCTCTTCATCCTCTAGCTAACTTTCTTCATCCTCTAGCTAACTTTCTTCATCCTCTAGCTAACTTTCTTCATCCTCTAGCTAACTCTCTTCATCCTCTAGCTAACTTTCTTCATCCTCTAGCTAACTCTTCATCCTCTAGCTAACTCTCTTCATCCTCTAGCTAACTCTCTTCATCCTCTAGCTAACTCTCTTCATCCTCTAGCTAACTTTCTTCATCCTCTAGCTAACTCTCTTCATCCTCTAGCTAACTCTCTTCATCCTCTAGCTAACTCTCTTCATCCTCTAGCTAACTCTCTTCATCCTCTAGCTAACTTTCTTCATCCTCTAGCTAACTCTCTTCATCCTCTAGCTAACTCTCTTCATCCTCTAGCTAACTTTCTTCATCCTCTAGCTAACTCTCTTCATCCTCTAGCTAACTCTCTTCATCCTCTAGCTAACTCTCTTCATCCTCTAGCTAACTCTCTTCATCCTCTAGCTAACTCTCTTCATCCTCTAGCTAACTCTCTTCATCCTCTAGCTAACTCTCTTCATCCTCTAGCTAACTCTCTTCATCCTCTAGCTAACTCTCTTCATCCTCTAGCTAACTTTCTTCATCCTCTAGCTAACTCTCTTCATCCTCTAGCTAACTCTCTTCATCCTCTAGCTAACTGTCTTCATCCTCTAGCTAACTCTCTTCATCCTCTAGCTAACTCTCTTCATCCTCTAGCTAACTCTCTTCATCCTCTAGCTAACTCTCTTCATCCTCTAGCTAACTCTCTTCATCCTCTAGCTAACTCTCTTCATCCTCTAGCTAACTCTCTTCATCCTCTAGCTAACTTTCTTCATCCTCTAGCTAACTTTCTTCATCCTCTAGCTAACTCTCTTCATCCTCTAGCTAACTCTCTTCATCCTCTAGCTAACTTTCTTCATCCTCTAGCTAACTTTCTTCATCCTCTAGCTAACTTTCTTCATCCTCTAGCTAACTCTCTTCATCCTCTAGCTAACTCTCTTCATCCTCTAGCTAACTTTCTTCATCCTCTAGCTAACTCTCTTCATCCTCTAGCTAACTCTTCATCCTCTAGCTAACTCTCTTCATCCTCTAGCTAACTTTCTTCATCCTCTAGCTAACTCTCTTCATCCTCTAGCTAACTCTCTTCATCCTCTAGCTAACTTTCTTCATCCTCTAGCTAACTCTCTTCATCCTCTAGCTAACTCTTCATCCTCTAGCTAACTTTCTTCATCCTCTAGCTAACTCTCTTCATCCTCTAGCTAACTCTCTTCATCCTCTAGCTAACTCTCTTCATCCTCTAGCTAACTCTCTTCATCCTCTAGCTAACTCTCTTCATCCTCTAGCTAACTCTCTTCATCCTCTAGCTAACTCTTCATCCTCTAGCTAACTCTCTTCATCCTCTAGCTAACTTTCTTCATCCTCTAGCTAACTCTCTTCATCCTCTAGCTAACTTTCTTCATCCTCTAGCTAACTCTCTTCATCCTCTAGCTAACTCTCTTCTCTGTTCTTGAATGTGCAGTAGCGACCGGAGCCTCTCCCAGCTTAACAGACTGTTATGCTACCTGGCTAGCTAGCTAGGCTAGCAGCTGTAATGTTACCCAGCATGCCATTCGGCGGTGTAGCTACATTTGTAAATGTTAAATTATTAGTGTTAGAAACTGTTTAAGTCTCAAATTGTTATATGCTTTGGTGTTTTATCCTTTTAAGAGAGTTAGTTGTGGGTTATTAATTGTTGTGTTATGAAGTTACTACCATGAGTGAGAAGGGTAGGCAGTTAACAGGGGTCCCGGTGCTGCGACGGAGTGAAAAAAAAAAAAACTGGATCGGCCCGTGGATCTGTTAATTTTTCCGATCCACCGATCCAGCTATTTTGTCAATATCGGGGCCGATACCCGATCCAAATATCGGATCGGTGCACCCCTAGTCTCTGTGTCTCTACAGTACTGTGTCTCTGTGTCTCTGTGTCTCTACAGTACTGTGTCTCTGTGTCTCTACAGTACTGTGTCTCTGTGTCTCTCTGTCTCTACAGTACTGTGTCTCTCTGTCTCTGTGTCTCTACAGTACTGTGTCTCTGTGTCTCTGTGTCCTACAGTACTGTGTCTCTGTGTCCTACAGTACTGTGTCTCTGTGTCTCTACAGTACTGTGTCTCTGTGTCCTACAGTACAGTGTCTCTGTGTCTCTACAGTACTGTGTCTCTGTGTCTCTACAGTACTGTGTCTCTGTGTCTCTGTGTCTCTACAGTACTGTGTCTCTATGTCTCTGTGTCCTACAGTACTGTGTCTCTGTGTCTCTACAGTACTGTGTCTCTGTGTCTGTGTCTCTGTGTCTCTACAGTACTGTGTCTCTGTGTCTCTACAGTACTGTGTGTCTGTTTCTCTGTGTCTCTACAGTACTGTGTCTCTGTGTCTCTACAGTACTGTGTGTCTGTTTCTCTGTGTCTCTACAGTACTGTGTCTCTGTGTCTCTACAGTACTGTGTCTCTGTGTCTCTACAGTACTGTGTGTCTGTTTCTCTGTGTCTCTACAGTACTGTGTCTCTGTGTCTCTACAGTACTGTGTCTCTGTGTCTCTACAGTACTGTGTCTCTGTGTCTCTACAGTACTGTGTGTCTGTTTCTCTGTGTCTCTACAGTACTGTGTCTCTGTGTCTCTACAGTACTGTGTCTCTGTGTCTCTACAGTACTGTGTGTCTGTGTCTCTGTGTCTCTACAGTACTGTGTCTCTGTGTCTCTACAGTACTGGGTCTCTGTGTCTCTGTGTCCTACAGTACTGTGTCTCTGTGTCTCTACAGTACTGGGTCTCTGTGTCTCTGTGTCCTACAGTACTGTGTCTCTGTGTCTCTACAGTACTGGGTCTCTGTGTCTCTGTGTCCTACAGTACTGTGGCTGTATCTCAAACCGCCTACTTGCACACTTCAAACACTTAGTTTTAAGTATATAGTGGAGATAACGAAAAAGTCAGAGCACTGAAAGTACCAGGATGACCCCCTAAAAACGATGGACACTACGCGCACTAAACGGGCGCCATCTTGACTACGCAGCGGAAAGGGGAGGGGCCAGGGACGTGGACCGGCAGCTGATTGGACGAACGCGTCACGTGGGTCTGGCTGCTCCCGGATTTTACAACAGAGCATAATGGCGACTCGTTCAGAATACGATCTCGTATTTTACGAAAATAGTTCACCGAAACGTGTTTCTGAAAACATTTTAAGCGAGAAATAGGCCGTGCAGTTGCTGAATCTGTCTTCATTTCAGATCAACAAAGGTCAGTTTAAGAGATTTTCGTCAAATTTTCAGAGGCGGCGAGCCGACCGCTCGTCATTTCCGGTAAGTGATTTAACGTAAGTGTTCCGTTTGGGACGACACCAACCATCCACAGTGGGCACTACGGCAGTAAGTAGTCAGTGACCATTAGCAGTATACTGACAGAAGTGTGCGGTTTGAGACACAGCCTGTGTCTGATTGTCTCTGTGTCTCTGTGTCTGATTGTCTCTGTGTCTGATTGTCTCTGTGACCCTACAGTACTGTGTCTCTGTGTCTGATTGTCTCTGTGTCTGATGGTCTCTGTGTCCCTACAGTACTGTGTCTCTGTGTCTGATTGTCTCTGTGTCACTACAGTACTGTGTCTCTGTGTCTGATTGTCTCTGTGTCTGATTGTCTCTGTGTGTGATTGTCTCTGTGTCCCTACAGTACTGTGTCTCTGTGTGTGATTGTCTCTGTGTCCCTATAGTACTGTGTCTCTGTGTCTGATTGTCTCTGTGTCTGATTGTCTCTGTGTCCCTACAGTACTGTGTCTCTGTGTCTGATTGTCTCTGTGTCTGATTGTCTCTGTGTGTGATTGTCTCTGTGTCCCTACAGTACTGTGTCTCTGTGTCTGATTGTCTCTGTGTCCCTACAGTACTGTGTCTCTGTGTCTGATTGTCTCTGTGTCCCTACAGTACTGTGTCTCTGTGTCTGATTGTCTCTGTGTCTGATTGTCTCTGTGTCTGATTGTCTCCGTGTCTCTGTGCCTGATTGTCTCTGTGTCCCTACAGTACTGCAGACCTGCCAACCTGTACGCATTTTGTGTAGTAGATACGCATTTTGACATCAAAATACGGTGATACGATTTATCACTTTAAACTACGCGAAAATCAGGTGACTGCTTCTGAGTTCACTCGTTGACGTGCAGTAGCCGTCTCAGTCTAACTCTTGATGATAGTAGGCAGCAAAACTTATTATGGCTAAAACAGCGTAGCAGCCACGAGCATGCTGGAAAACAAAACTAAAGAAGAAGAGATCGACCAAATGAATCACACCGTCGGGTCTCTTCCTCTAAAGTCAAGCGGGGAGATCGGCTAGATAAAACCAAAGCATCAAATGCATCAAGTGTTATTCATTCCCGTTTAGTTTGGTTGGTTTCCCCGAGGGAGGACGGTGCTTGCAAAGGTAAACGGATTTGATGTAGAAAGGTGAAATTGTGAAATGAATTAATTTAGCCTACGTAGCCTACCTGTCAACTTTATTATTTATTTATATTAATAAAGCCTTGCATTTATAAAGTCTTGGATTTCGTTACAAAGATCTTATATATTGTTTTGCCTTTCTTATGATTAAGTTCATACGGTAACAAAATTAACTGTTAATGTAGGCTAATTTAAAAACTGACCGGAGCCCGTCGCTGGACGCACCGGAGGACCGAGACACAAAGTAAACCCGCCTCTCTGACCGGTACCGGGGGGTTAGCGGTTAGCGGAGGATGTGCGGAATGTGTCGGTGTCTGTCGGACTTTGGCTGGCCGCTCGGCGCCTTCAGACGAAGCTCAAGCTAACAGGCTAACGGCTTATTAGCTAGCCAAAACACAGAGCGGTAACATCTGCATAACAAACCGAGCGAGCAGCCGCCGGACTCTAACACCTGTTAATCCGTGCAGGACTTCACTGTGAGTGGACTGTTTAGAAACTGTTTGACCGGCAGGTAACGTTAAAGGTTAGCTGCTACTGTAGCAGACCTGCAAGGAAACGCTGAACTGAGATGTGTGTTTTCAGTGTTAAACTCTGCTGCAGGTGTTCATGCATGACTGTTGTTGGTGATTTCCAGAGGTGGAAGACTTTGGGCAAGGCAAGGCAATTTTATTTATGTAGCACAAGGCAACTCAAAGTGCTTTACACAAAACATCAATCATTAAAGAACAAACAGCAAAATAGGGATTAAAATTAGAATAAAAATATTAATGAATACTTAAATGTAATACCATATAAGATACATACCGGTAAATACAAAAATTGTTCATTATAACAGTTAATATGAGAATAAAAATCCAAAAATAAAATTTACAATTCCGTATTAAAGTTTTTTACGAAATAAAATTAAAATTCACTATTCGGTAAAAGAATTAACGAAAAGCATCATCAAAAAGAAAGGTCTTCAGCCTTGATTTAAAAGAGCTGAGAGTTGGGGCAGACCTGCAGTTTTCTGGGAGTTTGTTCCAGATATGTGGAGCGTAAAAACTGAACGCTGCTTCCCCCTGTTTAGTTCTGACTCTGGGGACCAGGAGCAGACCTGTCCCAGACCACCTGAGAGGTCTGGGTGGGTCATAGTGTAGTAGACCTGTTCCAGACCACCTGAGAGGTCTGGGGGGGTCATAGTGTAGTAGACCTGTCCCAGACCACCTGAGAGGTCTGGTGGGTCATAATGCACTAACAGATCTGAGATATATTTTGGTCCTAAGCCATTCAGGGATTTATAAACCAGCATAAGTATTTTAAAATCAATTCTTTGAGGCACAGGAAGCCAATGTAAAGTCTTTAGAACCAGAGTAATATGATCCACTTTTTTTGTCCTAGTGAGAACTCTGGCTGCAGAATTCTGAATCAGCTGCAGCCGTCTAATAAGTTTTTTAGGAAGACCTGTAAGGACACCGTTGCAGTAGTCAAGTCTACTAAAGATAAAAGCATGGACAAGTTTTTCCAAATTCTGCTGAGACATAAGTCCTCTAATCCTTGATATATTCTTAAGATGGTAATAGGCTGATTTTGTTATTGTCTTAATGTGACTGTTAAAATTCAGGTCTGAGATCATGTATTCCCCATCTTCCCTATGTAATAGTACAAAAGTATTATCAAAATATACTTAAAGTACCAAAAGTAAAAGTGCTCACTATGCAGTGTAATATATTTTATTTTATTGGATTATATTATGAGCCAATTAATTGTATTAAATATGACCGATAATTTAAATAAAAGGTTTTATTTAATTAAAGTAGCCTACTTGAACATAATTATTTTCTAGGGTTTAAAATGTATACAAATGTGACATTTAATGACACATTTATTCCGCGTGCGTGCCGCCGTGTTCATGAAACAGAACTTCGACAATAAATCAGTAAGTTGCTACTCAAAAAAATTTCTCAAGGTTGGCAGGTCTGGTAATGTGTCTCTGTGTCTGATTGTCTCTGTGTCTCTGTGTCTGATTGTCTCTGTGTCTGATTGTCTCTGTGTCTGATTGTCTCTGTGTCTGATTGTCTCTGTGTCTGATTGTCTCTGTGTCTGATTGTCTCTGTCTGATTGTCTCTGTGTCTCTGTGTCTGATTGTCTCTGTGTCTGATTGTCTCTGTGTCTCTGTGTCTGATTGTCTCTGTGTCTGATTGTCTCTGTGTCTCTGTGTCTCTGTGTCTGATTGTCTCTGTGTCTGATTGTCTCTGTGTCTCTGTGTCTGATTGTCTCTGTGTCTGATTGTCTCTGTGTCTGATTGTCTCTGTGTCCCTACAGTACTGTGTCTCTGTGTCTCTGTGTCTGATTGTCTCTGTGTCTGATTGTCTCTGTGTCCCTACAGTACTGTGTCTCTGTGTCTGATTGTCTCTGTGTCTGATTGTCTCTGTGTCTCTGTGTCGGATTGTCTCTGTGTCTCTGTGTCTGATTGTCTCTGTGTCCCTACAGTACTGTGTCTCTGTGTCTGATTGTCTCTGCGTCTGATTGTCTCTGTGTTCCTACAGTACTGTGTCTCTGTGTCTGATTGTCTCTGTGTCTGATTGTCTCTGTGTCCCTACAGTACTGTGTCTCTGTGTCTGATTGTCTCTGTGTCTCTGTGTCTGATTGTCTCTGTGTCTGATTGTCTCTGTGTCTCTGTGTCTGATTGTCTCTGTGTCTCTGTGTCTGATTGTCTCTGTGTCTGATTGTCTCTGTGTCTCTGTGTCTGATTGTCTCTGTGTCTCTGTGTCTGATTGTCTCTGTGTCTCTGTGTCTGATTGTCTCTGCGTCTGATTGTCTCTGTGTCTGATTGTCTCTGTGTCTGATTGTCTCTGTGTCTGATTGTCTCTGCGTCTGATTGTCTCTGCGTCTGATTGTCTCTGCGTCTGATTGTCTCTGTGTCTGATTGTCTCTGTGTCTCTGTGTCTGATTGTCTCTGTGTCTGATTGTCTCTGCGTCTGATTGTCTCTGTGTCTGATTGTCGCTGTGTCTGATTGTCTCTGCGTCTGATTGTCTCTGCGTCTGATTGTCTCTGTGTCTGATTGTCTCTGTGTCTCTGTGTCTGATTGTCTCTGTGTCTGATTGTCTCTGTGTCTCTGTGTCTGATTGTCTCTGTGTCTGATTGTCTCTGTGTCTCTGTGTCTGATTGTCTCTGTGTCTGATTGTCTCTGTGTCTCTGTGTCTGATTGTCTCTGTGTCTGATTGTCTCTGTGTCTCTGTGTCTGATTGTCTCTGTGTCTCTGTGTCTGATTGTCTCTGTGTCTGATTGTCTCTGTGTCTGATTGTCTCTGTGTCTCTGTGTCTGATTGTCTCTGTGTCTCTGTGTCTGATTGTCTCTGTGTCTCTGTGTCCCTACAGTATAGCGTGGACCGTGCGGTGCATCAGTACATCAGTGTCTCAGGTCTCCGTGAGTCTCTGGAGACAGAGTGCTGGTCCTCAGTGTCTCTCAGCTCTCTGCTTCCCCCTGATGGACCCAGTCTGTCCCGGTCCCAGATCAACACAGCCCTGTCCTGGTCCTGCAGGACTCTGACCTCTGACCCCCAGGCCGGGGACAGCCTCAGGTACCTTTCACACACAATGTTATTTACTAACTAGAGGACAGCCTCAGGTAACTGATAGAAGATCAACAGGTTCACACACAATGTTATTTACTAACTAGAGGACAGCCTCAGGTAACTGATAGATCAACAGGTTCATACACAATGTTATTTACTAACTAGAGGACAGCCTCAGGTAACTGATAGAAGATCAACAGGTTCACACACAATGTTATTTACTAACTAGAGGACAGTCTCAGGTAACTGATAGAAGATCAACAGGTTCACACACAATGTTATTTACTAACTAGAGGACAGTCTCAGGTAACTGATAGAAGATCAACAGGTTCACACACAATGTTATTTACTAACTAGAGGACAGCCTCAGGTAACTGATAGAAGATCAACAGGTTCACACACAATGTTATTTACTAACTAGAGGACAGTCTCAGGTAACTGATAGAAGATCAACAGGTTCACACACAATGTTATTTACTAACTAGAGGACAGTCTCAGGTAACTGATAGAAGATCAACAGGTTCACACACAATGTTATTTACTAACTAGAGGACAGCCTCAGGTAACTGATAGAAGATCAACAGGTTCATACACAATGTTATTTACTAACTAGAGGACAGTCTCAGGTAACTGATAGAAGATCAACAGGTTCATACACAATGTTATTTACTAACTAGAGGACAGCCTCAGGTAACTGATAGAAGATCAACATGTTCATACACAATGTTATTTACTAACTAGAGGACAGTCTCAGGTAACTGATAGAAGATCAACAGGTTCATACACAATGTTATTTACTAACTAGAGGACAGTCTCAGGTAACTGATAGATCAACAGGTTCATACACAATGTTATTTACTAACTAGAGGACAGTCTCAGGTAACTGATAGAAGATCAACAGGTTCACACACAATGTTATTTACTAACTAGAGGACAGTCTCAGGTAACTGATAGAAGATCAACAGGTTCATACACAATGTTATTTACTAACTAGAGGACAGTCTCAGGTAACTGATAGATCAACAGGTTCATACACAATGTTATTTACTAACTAGAGGACAGTCTCAGGTAACTGATAGAAGATCAACAGGTTCACACACAATGTTATTTACTAACTAGAGGACAGTCTCAGGTAACTGATAGATCAACAGGTTCATACACAATGTTATTTACTAACTAGAGGACAGCCTCAGGTAACTGATAGAAGATCAACAGGTTCACACACAATGTTATTTACTAACTAGAGGACAGCCTCAGGTAACTGATAGAAGATCAACAGGTTCATACACAATGTTATTTACTAACTAGAGGACAGTCTCAGGTAACTGATAGAAGATCAACAGGTTCATACACAATGTTATTTACTAACTAGAGGACAGTCTCAGGTAACTGATAGAAGATCAACAGGTTCATACACAATGTTATTTACTAACTAGAGGACAGTCTCAGGTAACTGATAGAAGATCAACAGGTTCACACACAATGTTATTTACTAACTAGAGGACAGTCTCAGGTAACTGATAGAAGATCAACAGGTTCATACACAATGTTATTTACTAACTAGAGGACAGTCTCAGGTAACTGATAGATCAACAGGTTCATACACAATGTTATTTACTAACTAGAGGACAGTCTCAGGTAACTGATAGAAGATCAACAGGTTCATACACAATGTTATTTACTAACTAGAGGACAGTCTCAGGTAACTGATAGAAGATCAACAT